>CM027876.1:20554413-20733685 GCA_016097615.1 Eucalyptus dawsonii | reverse complement strand
AGAGAGAGAAGAGAAGAGAGAGAGAGATTTGTGGGGGTGATGATGGAGTGCTTTTTTTTCTCCTCCTCTTTTGTTTGCACTTAGTTTTTTTGGCCCAGCTTTAATTAATTTAGCTTTCTCAAATTAAGGGAGGGACTGGGGTTCCAGTCAAACTTTGGATTTGATTCGTTTCTCTTCCTCCAAAACTCCCTCCTTTTTTCTATAATTTTCAATTTTCAATTCTTCATTAAATTTTTAATTTAATTTAATTTTTTGGTGCTTTGATGCTTCCTTTAGGGAGCAACAGGACGAATGACCCTGGCTTGTGTACGTCTCCTCCTCCCGCTCTTGACCCCCTCCGCCTTGATTTTAATATCTCCCTCCTTCCCTTGATTAGTTCCTGCTTGCCTCGCCACGAAACGACATTCCCCAAAAACCATCGTAAGCATTTGAACAAAAAGATAATTAATATTATTTTTATACGTAAATAAGGCATCGATCTATCAATCGCCTATTTATCATTTGACTATGTAGCTTCCTCCCTACGATATATATTATGAGTCCTAGGATCTAAAAACGCAATATACCGATTATATTTGGCGTGTCGAGTTACTCTACCACCACCGATGAATATAGTACCGGCATTTGTGTATTTTTGTCAACTTAATCGGAAGACAAACGCTCGAGCATTATGAGCGTTTATTTGTTGTTGGCTTTACCAAGTGATGTCATAAAGTCTAATCCCATAGAAAAGGTTTAGGTCATATTTGTGAATCGGGTCAAACGGTGACTATTTACGCTCTTTTATTCATTTAAATAAAAAGAAATTTATATTTTTGTTTGATAGCATCACCTTTTTTTTTAAATAAATTTGTTATGAAGAGTAGATTTAGAACGGAATAAAGAAATGGAAAAAAAGTTGTTTCTTTATTCTCAAAAACAACTCAAGAATCAAGCAATTGTCTTTCCTTTTTTTTTCTTTTTTTTCTTTCTTCTTCTTCATCCTTTGACCGATCGTTGGCCTCCCAAACAAGAGTCGACAAAATCACTAGAGCCTTGTTGGCCTAAGCCTCATCTTACAAGACAACGCCGACTTGGCAGTGACTAGGCGAGGCTCTCCCAAGGTCAGCGACCGGCTAAATGAAAAAGAAGAAAAGAAAAAAAAATGAAAAATATAATAAAATTATTTAAAAAATTAAAAATCCTAAGTCAAAAAAAATTTGAGAATCGTATCAAACGCATTTTTATTCTAAGAATATAAATTATATACAATTAATAAACTCTTTCGAATACTTAAAAATTCGTATATGGACAAAATTTGAAAAAAAAAAACTATTTATGAGCAAAAAATGATTCCCACTAATAAAATGATTACTAAACAAGCTCTTAGTAGAGCTACTGTATTTGCTTTATCTAATTTATTTGGGCCATCTAAAATAAATAAAAACTATCATTGATTATTATCCCAGACCTAGAGATCTCAAGTTCTAAACGATGCATGGTGAATGTACTTTCATGTGTTTGGTTCAAAATTTTGAAAACCACCGGGGAAATATAACTTGTATTTGGTAAAAAATTCACTGTAAAACAACTTTAGGCAAAATAATGTTTGATAAAAAGAATTGCAAATGCTCTAGTTGTAATTTTTCTTTTTATTTATTGAATAAAATAAAATCTTTCACTAGCTTTTGACAAAGGGTTTACACCGATAGTGAACCAAATCTAAACGTCGACGACACTTGACAAAGCTTGAGGCCGCCCAACTTAAGCAATTGTCGCCTTTGGGTAATGCGTCCCTTGCAATGGTGGCCTTTGTTGGGGTCACACAACCGGGAGGCATGGGGTCACATGACTCAGCGGCCAACGCTTGAGTGGTAGTGTGACCTTAGGCTCGGGGTTGTACAACTAATGTTTGTGCGATCGCACGGCCCACAGGTAGCTATCACATGGGTTGCAAAAACCTCACTGACCCTTTATTGGTCTCTCATTGGCTCTTTGTTAGTCAGATTTGATCTCGTCAGCAATGCAATAAATATGAACAGTAGCAACGAACGGAAGAATTAGAAAAAATGAAGATTTTTCTAAAGAAAAACTTATTTAATCATAGTTTTAGCATTTTGTAAATGTTAGAAACCCAAGATCGGTCCCCTAATTCCTTGGCCTTTCAATTTTTCTAAGTTCAGCATCTGGTCGAATGCCACTTTGAATGGCTTTTCAAACATCCTAATATTTTCCCAAGCCAAAAGTCCATTAGTTACATCAGACCAAACGCACTCCACTCATTACCATGTGATTATTTTGTTGCACATTGAATTAGTACGACCTTAAATTTTAATTTTTTTCCCTCTTTTTTGCCACCTAGGAAAACGTCGTAACATAAAATATCGTACGGGAAAAAATAAAAATGTTATTACCAAGTGGATGTTGCGCACGCACGAACTTGTGTAGCGTGAGAGAATAAAAGCACGAAATTCTTTTCTTTTCTTTTTTTTTTCTCTCCTTTCCTTTTGAATTCAATGCTCCATTTACTTACCGACATGATTGGCATTGATTTCTTGGATTGATGGACTTTTCGTGTCCCCTTCCCATCGAGAAACCTCCCGTCCGATCCTTGCGAATTGTGATTTGAACCGCAGCTCTCGATGCTCGTCGTGACCGCCGGGTGAAATTGGGGAAAGTTCCTCCCCCCATCAAAACGTGCGACGACAATTCACGCTTTTAGCGACATTTGCATGAAAAAGATTTTTTTTCAGATATCGGGGCCTCCGGGAGAGAGAGAGAGAGGGGCAGATATCTCAGGAGTCGCCCCCGCAATTATTTTATTTGTTTTTCGGAGTTTGTCCTTTCTAGATTTGTTGTTTCCTATACGTGCTCCTCGGACAGTCCACTCCGCTTCCATCTTTTGGGAACCCAAAATAAATAAAAAAGAAAGAAGAAGATATATTTAGGAATCGCGATGCGAAACTTCGTGGGAGTAAGGCTGGCAATACTGAGTATATTACCACGATAATTTAATTAACTATGTTAATTACTTTTGAGTGCTAAAGGAATTAACTAAGAAAGGAGGCCCTAGACTAATGTAAATCCAAGCCAAATGCATCGCACCATCAGATAGTAATATAATTGTATCAAGGGTCTATTCATTTTGTCGGAAAGAAATATTTTAAAATATATATTTTTTCAAAGATGATCTCTTATTTTGCTTGAATTTATTAATTAATGAATAACGCGCTTGTTATTGACATTAATTTATGTCTAATCATTTTCTTCAACAGCAAAAAAATTATTTATTTATTCAAATTTTCAAAAGAAATAAGAGACCGTCTTCTGAAAATTATTCTCCAAACTATCCATTTTTCACAAAATAAAGGAGGAGCATGAATTAATGAGTACATGCAATCGAAGCATTTTAAATGCAAAAAATATACAGTGATTATTGAAGCGTTATTCTTTTCATTATATGCCACAATAAAATACATCTTGCCATTTTAAGGCGAGAAAAAAAGAGCTCTAGAATATGATCAATTTGCCGTGACATGTCTCCGAATGGAGGCACTCTAACTCAGCAATTTTCTCCACAGAACGTCCCCATCAAGCATAGGGCCAAAAATCAATTTAATGATCTGAGCAACATTCAACGATGGAGAACTTCTGGCAGCATTGAAATTGGCAGGTGAGATTATGGATGACCGATCCTTGGCTCCCTCCCGATAGTGGAAGAATCTCAAAACGCCACGACACCTTCGATTAGTTGGTGAAGGCCAGTTGTGATTACGCCAAAATTTCCCCTATCCCGTCCTAAAGAAATCGCAAGCTCGAGGAGACAAATGCAAGCGTGCGTTTGAATCTCACATCATGCGATAACGAAAGAATAACAGAAATAATAAAAGCATAGAAAAATTATTGCGACCCCCCCTTCGAAGATGAGCCAGCAATTTCCTCTTTTTAATTACATTGTCGGCCTTATTTGATGATGTATGCCATCAACATCCTCACGTCCAACAGTCTTTGACGGGTGACGAGCTGATCTGGACCGCTCATAACCCAACAGTTCTTGTGGGGGACGATGGTCCTTTTTCTTTTTTCTTTTTCAAAATAAAATACATGTAAATCTTTTTATTTTTGAGTTAATATCACAAAAATTCTCAAACCGACACTCCTCTCACAAATTTATCGTTAATTTATATTTTGATCTCAAAAAGCTCAAAATTAATACATTGTAATAAATTTACCATTCACTAGTTTTCATTATATTTTATTATCAAATTGTTGAATTGATAACATATACTAACAATCGGTGGATACCAATAGTGGGTTCACGTGCCAGATTTATTTTATAATTTTTCATTATATTAATTAAATTTGTCGGAGGGTACATTTGTTACGAATACACTAGTTTATAGTTTTTTACCGTCAAAAAGTTAACTTCAGGTAAATTTATGATACGATATCGACCTGGGATTTTTGGCTATCAAAAAATTAGTTTTTGGTAAATTTGTTACCCTTAAAGATAAATTTATCACAAATATATTAATTTTGGATTCTTTGTTGTATTAATCCTTTGTTTTTTCTATTGACAAGCTTTTATTTTTTCGGATGTTGAAAAATGGCAACCGACGACGTAAGTGAGGATGGATTCCCAAGGTAATTGTCTCTAGACGACCTAAATTCAAAGCTTGATAAGATCTGGGATTTTAATCGAAAAAGATCATCCTTTTTTGAAAATATGAATTTCGAGTTTCAACGATTAACGAAGGTACGTACGAAGATTTTACGGGCGCCATACCTTTTTTTTTTTCCCTCCTTTTGCGAGTAGATCGTAGTGGGGAAGTCAAGTCTTCTTATTTTATAGCAGGGCAAAATTGAAATGCTTTGAAAAAATTGCAATAGAATAATAATGAGAGAAAGGGTCATTTTCTTGTAGATATTTATTTATTTTTATTTTTGAGGAGCGAAGTGAATGTGGACAAATTGGTGCGGGTAAGAGTGGGGGCACATTTGTCAGGACGCACACCGCACGAGCGCATCCTATTCTCTCTCTCTCCCTCCGTTAGATTCGCACCTTTGCCTCCTCCCTCAAGCCACACACTCCACCCCATATATATTTTGCCGGAAAATAATAATAATTTAAATATACAAAAAGAAAAAATTGGCCCACGATTTTTGACATATAAAAAGGAAAATGCGACAATCGAAGGGCTCTTCCGAACGTGCTTGGTACGGCTTTGAAATTGTTCTCATTTATTAAAATCTATTCGATGAACATTTCATGATTACAAAATCATCGAAACTACCTCTTGGTACGCGACGATTTCAAACTTTCACAAATTGTCGATAACAATTGGAGGGTCTTCCAAACGTGCTCGGTACGGCTTTGAAATCGCTTTAGTTTTTTCAAATCTATTAGGTGAACATCTCAGTTACATAAAGACGTTTAAATCGGGCTTTCCAGGTAATTTCAAGTCACAAGAACGTTCAAACGCTTCATGAATTGTCGATAACAACTCTACTGTGATGTCACGGCTTCCTTTTAAACATCACGGGTTTCTTTTTGTCGCCACAACATGCACAATAATCTCGAAGAAGTTTTTACTCAGGCACATAGTATAATCAATAGCCACGGTGTGAACCTTCTGAAAGATATGTGCACGGCCACGACACAATTCCATTCGTACCAAACAGGGTTGGTGTGAAGCTCTTCGATCGCCCAAGTAATCCTTCTTTTTTAGGGTTGGCAGCCCCTCCTCCCTCCCTCTGGTATAGGTGGAAATAGCGTAGGTGGTGGAGTAATTCCGCCTAAGCTTTCGCTAGGCTTGATGCGTGCACATCGATTTTTTGGAGCGCGTGGATGCGTTGCCTCGCTAGTCACCCGTGAAAATACGCCCGTTACTCGAACAACTTTCGCTCGTTAATTTTATAATGTTTATTCGATTTATATTTGTCTTGTGTTTCCTGGAAAACAGTCAGCCGGAGGATTTTATATGACAAGAGGTTTACCGCTAGGGAACAAGCCGGAATCCTCGCAAGGAAAGCAGCCCGATTTTGCAGGGACGGACCGTCCGTCCATTCAGAAAAAAATAAACATAAGATAACACAAAATGTTTTGTTTTGTTTTGTTTTGTTTTTGGGGTATTTATATATTTACATATATATATATTGCTTCATTTAATGTTTTTTGGGTTGCTTTGATTTGAAAAATGTCGAAAATTAATAATGAACAAAAAGGCGTGTTCCCGCGGTGAGCCCCGCACCCGCACCCAAAAAAACATTAAACTTCGCGAAGTGGGGCCCCCGCTCCTTTTGGGCGCACGAGCGTCTCAAACAGTGCGTCGTCGTCACGAGTCCTCTTTTTACCCCCCTTTCCTTCCCCCCCGAATTTTCTATTATTTTTCTTATTTTCTTTGCTATTTTTATTTTTATTTTTTAGATTTCCAAAAAAATCGATTTTCTTAGATTTTACTGCATACAGCGAGGCTCGTGACTCGTGCGCACAGCGTGTCGCCCCCGGAATAAAAAAAGCGGATTTCGAATTTGGGATGAGAGCGTGCGGCTTCTCCTCTTGTTGCCAAAGAATATTTTCAATTTTATTCTTTCCTCTCTCTCTCTCTCTATCTTTCTTTCTTTCTATTTTCGGTGAGTATTTCCCTTTCTCTGCTTTATTTCTTTTCATCGATTGCAGTTCGTTTCCTTTTCGATTCGGGGAAGGAGGAGTGACTTTAGGTTGATCGAAGAGATGGTCCCCTCTCCCTTCCCCCGGGGCAGAATTCTCACGGTATTCCTCATTTGAAGTTAACTCCCGGAATGCGTTTCCACGGGTCAACTTGAGATTCGTGTTTCATCAATGGGGTTTTGAAAAAGAAATTTCGAGATTCTCTCTCTTCTATCCAATACCAATCGTTTCTGAATTTCTTTTTCGTGAGTACTATATGGATTATGAATTATAATTTACCATCGAAAACGGGTTTTATGGGCTCGGGATGAATTTGCATGGGGGTGCTGGAATTTGGAATCGAAAATCAGACCATATTATATTTCTTTTTTATCGAGAAAATTATCATTTTCGAGGAGAAAATATGTAATTGTGCACATCAATTTGTATATCCATAAGAGACTGATCGGGGAGGGGAGACTGAAGGGCATTCTTTTTCTCCGAAGAGTGCGGGAACGGCAAGTACGAAGAGTCCAACTAGAACAGTGACGTAAAGAAAAACTCGGATGGCACGGCAACAGTGACCCTTTTACCGCCATATGCGATAAATCAAAACGACTTCCGTCCGCAGCCGATGGGATTCAACAAATCATCGTTCGATAGAATATAATAAGAATAAAATGGATAACGAGGGACGAACGGAGACAATATAAATATCGAAATCTTCTTGATATGGTGCTGATCTTCAGAGCTCGAATAAATTGACCGATAAAAAGGGGGGGACGATTTGACCAAAGACTTTTTCGGGCGGGCGAAAACGATGGAGGAGGACGGACGCAAGGTGCGAAGAAGAAAGCAAAGATGCAAGGGCGGGCGGGGCGGGCGGGGGCAGCTGGCGAACGGGGCCCCCACTGCCCCTCCCCGTCTCGACTTTGACTTTTGGTGGCGTTTCTCGGGTTCGGGTGTCTTTCTCTTTCGTTAGGTCTTTTTTTTTAGGTGGTGTGGTTTGGTGAGTCGAGCGCCCCCCCGGGCGCACTTTTCTTTTTCGAATTCGCCACCCCCTTTTTTTTCTGGACAGTTCACAGGAAACTAGCGCCAAATTTGCTGGACGCATCGAGACTAATGCATTGAATTAATGCGGTAACTCCGTAGACAGATACCCGTGCGAGGATGTCCCTTCAACATCCGGGACTGGGACAGCCCCACCGTGTACGGCGTAGGAATTAGGTTTTAAGGTTGAAATTACGAAAAATTATAAAATAATGTATTTATGATAAATTTACTAAAAAATAATTTTTTAATTGTAAAATAAACTAAATTGATATACTTTGATAAATTTATCAAAATTGATATATTTGTGATAAATTTACTTTATATTAATTTCGGTTAAATTTTCTTGTCAATCACGAAATGGATGACAAATTATAATTTATCGATGTCTTAGATTTGAGATTTTACTTTCTTTTTTTTTTATTCAATTGTCAATTTTGTGGGTTTTTTTTTGTTATTAATCTTATTTAACGAATTGTATATTTATCACAAATATACTAATTTTGAGATTTTGATAGTTAAAAAATTAGTTTGAATTAAATTTATTACAAATATATCAATTTAGGTTTTTTTTGTAGTATTAATCATGAACAATTGATAGTATTGCACATGTGCGAGCCTACTTTTGTAAATTATTGTAAGGGGTGGGATTGATTTGGGTTTCGAGAAATTGCTTTAATGAGATTTTAAATGCCGATTTATTTTTATTTACATCTTAACTGGTGATTATGACTGGTCCCTGACCCGACCCCCTCCCGGTCGGGCACTTAGGGGATCATTCGCGCACTGCTCCCCTGGCAAGCTACACGTGTGGTGCTGTTTTTGATTCATTGGTTGTTCCAATGCTACTTTTTTTTTTTTTTTTTTTATGTTGGATTTGGGGAATTTTGGAGGGCCATAAACGAACTTTTTGTAGATATAGAAAATAAATTCTAGTGCTCTCTTCGTTCCTCGAGTAGGTGACCCATAAGCACAGCGAGACCAGCAATTTTTTTTTTGCTGTTTTTCTTCTTTGACTGAAATCTCTTCAACAAATTGAGTGGCTGTTTAACTTACTCTCCTCCTTTTCAAAATTATTTTACTTTTTGCCAATACGAAATGCCTCATCTCTTCAAAACACATAAATATTTCCAATTGAGAGAGCCAAGTAGTGTGTTTTGTTCATATGGAAAATTCAAATATGCATTATCAATTACTCATGAACTGAAGTAATCAATATGATTGTTGTGGTGGCATTAACCGTGATAGGGACATAATGAACTTTTTGATGTCAATCAATGCAAATCATGAGGAAGCCAAACTTCCAAATTAAGCAATATGAAGGAACGATAAGCCAAGTTAATCTAAACTTCATATCAAAATATTATATGTCCGAAATGGTATTCAACAAATTTATTAAAAAAAAAAATCCAATGAAAAGGGAGTATGAAGCAACATATGATATATTGAGGTGATTATTTTCTTGACCCACCACAAGAAAAAATCAGACAATTCGATCTCACATTCAAATATACTTTCAGTTTGAAAAGAGTCTGCCCCCAAGCTGGCAGCATTTTGTTTCCCCATTATTTAACTCGTCCTGCAATAATAGCACCAGAAGTAATATTATTTTTTTAACCATCCTCAAATCATGGGAAATCTCTTTTTGTTTTCAATTGGGTCCCTGAGCTTGACTCTTATCATTTTCTTTGCTCGATACCTACCCAGCCTATTTAATGACCCTTTCTTTTTGGGGACCGAAACTATTGTAATTTTGACTTTAAGGTTTCAATTCTTTATTTCCCTTTGACAATGCGGGCCGTCCGGTTTATGATTGATAGCAATGGATAAGAACAGTTTATATATCCAGTTGGATAGCATAGCAAGTTAGCAACAAGACATTAAAAAAAAAAAAAAACTATCTATTTACCATCCGGGTATTTATACTTCATTTTTCTGACTTATCCTTTCTCTAAGCTTACTCCACAAGTCCATAAACTTATCATATTTACAACTATGTCCTTCGAGGATGGTAAATACAACATAGGTTAAGTATCATATCCTAGGAAAAAAATGTGGTGATCATGACCACGACCCAACTAATAATGGAGCAAATCCGAGCAATGATCAGCCTCACTATCATTAGTGCAGTTCACTATTTTGGAGGGGGCAATCATTGCTAAATACTAAATAGTTTATCAAATTGAAGTATTCGCATATGTTGTCAAGATGTTGATTTCGTTAAAATTGGATCGTGGTCCCTTTTATGTTTAATAACTTAGGTCTCGGAGGTGTATCTTTTCATAAAACATGTTATAATCTTGGCAAGAGCATGGATTTACTTCATGGAGGAACATTTTGCTAATTTGCGTGATGAGTGGAGACAAGAAAAGTAAAAATAGTTTAGGAATTAATTACGTATTTATAGGATACGTGAAATGATGATTTACGAAACTACTAAATGATGATCTCGACTATTATGAGTTATCATTGTGGTCCATGTTGTGATGATACACTACTGTGACCATCTTAATTATAGTGTAGGTTAGTTATCATTAATCACTTGACTATAAAGATCCATTTGTTTCCCAAAAAATTTACTATCCAAAAGTATAATCCTTATTATGCATCATTCAAATCGCTTCCAAAATACAACCGAACTCCGATGCTTAGGCTGGGATTCCGCCCTTGCTTGAGTCCTAGGCCACTGAGCCTGGATCCCTATGGTTGGGCCTACGACTCAAAACCTGACCCTAGGTCCTTAGCGACCGAATCCAATATTTGGGGCTATACTCAAAACTCTCTCAAACGCGTGTCTTATAATTCTTTTTTAACAAACTAAAAATGATGAATTTCATATTATCTACAATATACAGCCAAACATATGAATCATTGTTCTTGAAAACAAGTTATTTTAAAATATGTTTCAGCAAATATTTTTTTCCCATAAAACAAACGAAACCTATGTATTAAAACAAAAGATGATATTTCATTTTGCTCTATGTAATAGAGTAAGTGACGTTTTCTATTGTTTGTTGCTTGTTTGTGAATAGAAATTTCACTGGAATGGTTGGATTGGAACCGGTTTGTGTTAGAAAGCAGAGTACAAGTGATGATACATAGGTTGACATAACAACTCAAATAACCGACCATGCGCGAATTTGAGATTAATCAAGACTCTCCCCATAATTAATGGATAAATCTGATTTTGACGGGGCGACTTGCCATTGATGTTGAGTAATTGGGATAAAATGATATAATTTCTTTTATTGTAAAAGGGATTGGGAACGGGTGAGACTCATTCCAACGTCATGGGGCAAAGTATATGTGACCCTAATTATTGATATTTCAAGACATATATAATGCTTTTTCTTTACAAATCATAATGTGTGAACTAACTAAATGCACGTTATATTACATGCCCGGTGCCTCGATCTTGGTTCATATTCTGCTTTATTTTATGCAAATCATTTTAATTTAATGATTACTGCGTTCTATAAGAAAAAACCACTCACCTCAATATGCTTTTTTCGAGATTCTTTACATGACATGTAGCATTGCGCATTAGAAATGTTGTTCAATTCAGACTTGACAACTTTTGAATTTTGAAAGTAATTAATTATGTTGGGTGCAAAGTAGGCCTCGTTTATTTCGTTAAAAAGATTATTTATCAAGATAATCTCGATTTTCCAATATTTAAGAAAAATCAAGTCTCAAAAGATAAAAGTTCCACATATCTCCGATTCTCCAATGGGCTCTAAGTCTACGGTACTATGCTTGGAGACTCATCTATAAATTAACCTCAGGCCTACCGGATCACGTGCGCATTTCCAGATTGCACAAACGACCCGGAAGTGCGGGAAAGTCCAAAAGCTCGAAAACCCGAACCGGATCGCACTGAACCGGATCGAATATTCGGTTCTTGACTCTTGAGTATGACCGGGCCAGTATTCTAACGGGTGACATAATTCTCACTCAGCCCGATCCGGGTCTTAATATGCTCGGCCCCGAATTGCCCCGGCCCCTTTTTTTAAAAAATAAATAAAAATATATATAGTATTGGAAAAATGTAAAGGCTAGTCATTTGTCATTTCTTCACCTTAATAAAAAATATATAAATAATAAATTAACTATTAGACTTTGAAGGAGCCACAAATATTGTGTTATTTTAAAGGTGAGAAGTGCGAATTTTATTTCTTTTTATGAAATTTATACATTTTTAAAATTTTTTTTATGTTAGCTATTTGTTGATCATATATTAGAGTTTTGAAATTTAATTCGGGTTTAAGCCCAAACCAAGTAATTAAGGTTTGGATTTTTCGTACTAGGGCAACCGATTGAGCCTTGTTAGGCCTCAGCCTACCTAGTTTCCACAACATTTCAGAAAAGTGTTACAAAAGTTTTAAACTTATTATATCAACGCCAATTTAATCATAAATCTTTTAACCTAATACATTCCGGCTAATTTTGACAAAATATTGATGGCGTGGACGCCCATTGGCCTACATGGTATTGTTGGTGTTGATGTGGATAAATTTAATAATATCATAATATTTTTCCGATTTTTTTTTTCAATTTTTTTTTCCTTTCTTCTTCCTTCTATTGGTGACCGGCCATTAGCCATGGCAAGGTGAGTAGGCCTCATTGGGGCAAGGGTTGCCATTGCCTGCTATAGGTGAGGCCTAGAGGGTCGGCTTTGCCATTGTCCTAGGTAAGGCCAACCAATGGCGACCCTTGCTTGAGTGAGGCCAGCTCGGCTTGTCATGCCGGTGCCTGGCCATCGCATGTGGTTGGTCATTAGCAAAAGGAAGAAGAAATGAAATAATAATAATAAAAAAAAAAAGAAAACATTAAAATATTCCTAGAAATTGTCCACATTAGTGTGGGGGCACATGTTAGTGTTAGTAATATTTGGCTAAAATTAACAGAATGAGTGAATTGATATTAGGTCAAAAGGTTTAGATTGGCATAATAAAAAAATTTATGACTAAATTGACACCAATGTAAGGTCCAAGACATTTTCAACACTTTTCTCACGACCTTGTCTTATCTTCGGAAAAAATCTTGCTTGAACTTGAATCAATATGGATAAATCGATCTCAGTTGTTAATTAGTCAAGTCCCACATATTCTCACATGTTCTAATGGTTTTGGTTATGCGTGGTTCATGGATCCAAGTCTAAACAAGAATTACTCATCTTTAGCCCCTGAATCACTGAAAGATTATTTTGTTACAAATTTATCATGTGGCAGTGACGTGTACAAAATGCTATCAAAAAAAGAAAAATCTCAAATTCAAATAGGATGCAATTTTTCACGTGACCAGTATTATAGGACAGTTGCATAACTCTGACCAGTATCAACGAACAGTTTCTGTTGCCTCATTAAATTTGTAGTGTTTTATAATAGGGTTAATACCATGAAAAACCCAAAACTGGTGCACTTGTGACAAATTTATTTTAAACTATTCTTTTTACCACAAAATCCCAAACCGGTATACCTTCGACAAATTTAGCCCAAACTGGTACACTTGTGACAAATTTACCTTATGCTAGTTTTCGTTAAATTTTGTTGTAAAATTATTAAGTTAAATGACACGTAACGGTTGACTAGTATATCATTTGAGATTTTACGCTCCATTTGTCACGGTTTACAATTTTTATGATTTTTTTTTGTATTAATCAAATTTAGTAGGAGGTATATTTGTCACAAATTTACCAATTTGAGGTTTTTTGCAGTCGAATAAATTAGTTTGTGGTAAATTTATCATAAATGTGCCAGTTTAGGGTTTTTTATGATTAGTCGGGGTAAATTTATCACATGTTTACCAGTTTAGCGTTTTTCATGATAAAAAAAAAATAATTCGGGGTAAATTTATCACATGTGTACCAGTTTGGGGTTTTTCGGGGTATTAACCCTTTATAATACCTACGTTTAATGTTAGTGTCGTGCTGTAAAACAACTATAGTAACCCTTCAATAAATCAAACATATTTTACGTATTGTCGTTGATTTTATAGTGAAAAGACACCGATCATCAGTACTTTTGACATTCCAAACTTATTTTTCTTTCCTCCTTTAACGTGCCCATCAGACAGCTATTGCTCTCCTTCTCTACTTCTACATTCCATAATTGCATGTATTTCCTCTATGCATGGTTTTAATGAAGTTTTGCCTCAAAAATTATTTTCAGATGTTATCATTTTGCATATCTTAACATCGTACTCTTTTAAAAATCACATAAAAGTAGTCATGCACGCATGGTGCTCGAAAACTAATTACTAATTTGGAAAACATGTTTTGAGGAAAATTTTAAAATTAGGGAAAACATTTTTTTAATAAGTCATTTTTCAGGAAAATGCTTTCATTTTTTCAGGATATTTCTAACTTTAAGAATGCATAATTTCTTTGATCATATATGGTTTATTTTCTTTTTTTATTGATCAAAATCATAAATAGTTTTCTGTTGACTAGTTATTTATCCGTATACCAAACGCATGAAAGTTTAGAAAATTAATTGGCAGAATTGTTTTGCACTAAAACTAATATACCTTACTTTAGAGGAAACTTCATGATAAAATAATATATATTATTTTCCGTTAAATGATCATTTTTAGCACATCAAACGCGTGAAGGATCAAAAAAATAATCCATGAAAAATACTTCACTTAAACAAACACACCCTTTAGAAAAAAAAAAACATATGCACCCTTAATATGAATTTATATTTAGAGAGGCTAGATTAACGACTGTTCTCCGAGACTAGTTAAAATTACTAAAGTTATTAATAACTTATGTTGTCTATTTTGAAAATCGAAATTTAACATGTTTGAAAGGGTGAAATGCTTTGGATAAATTGAGAAAATTTATATAAAGGGAATGAAGTGGGCCTTATTTCAAATAAGGAATCCGGGTCACTAATATTTTCTCAAAAAATGGCTTAAAGTGGTATAATAAGAGCTGATTTTTCGACAGTCAATGGTATTTTCGTTATTTATCATTTTCCCTTTTTTATTTCCTTTTTTTCTTACCTTTTTTTTTTTTTTAAATTCTTCTTCTTCACCAGTGGCTAGCCGGCCACTAGCGATGCCCACAGAGGGCTAGGCAAGGGCCACCCATGTCGGCCACGGCGAGGGTTGCCTTACTCGACTCTTGCCCTTGGGAGGCCGCCCTCATGGCCATCTGCAAGGTTGGCCTTTGCCAGCCCCAAATGAGGCTAGCCCTCCCTAGTTCTATCGAGGGTGGCCTCACTTGTAGTAGTCGACCCACACATTAGAAAAGAAAAAATAAAAAAAAAAAAAAAAAAATTGGATGAAAATACCTTAAACTTGTCAAAAGTTTAGTAATTACGAACGAGGGTGTCAAGTCATTATTTGAAATAACCAAAAACATTTTGCGCCTCTACTAAATAAATTTTATTTCGAATACTTATTTTAAAAAATGATGACATTTTTTTTAATTTTTTTTGAAAATTTCCCAGATATATATATATAACTTTTTTTGTTTCCAAACTGTGATAAATAAAGCTTGGCAAGTGTCGTGCGACGGCACACTTATCAAGACTGTTCTTTCCGGGAAAGGACCCGGAAAGGCCACCCCCCTGCAGCAAAACTTCCCGCTCGGCGCGGATTACGATGCAGACCATGTCAGCGGCGGCACAGAAACCATGGTCGACTCTTCTCCTTCTCCGCTGCTTCCCGCCGCCAATTTTGATAACGTGAACACTCCCCCTCGCTTTGTCATCGCTTTTTCAGCCAACTTTTTCATCCATTAAATAAGTGAATCCAAAGGCTTATCCGCGTTTCCATACTGATAGCGCCATAGCAGTCCAGACGTGCTTCACCAATTCCCCTTCTGGGTTCTCTTCACTGGTCTCTCTGTTCGATTCTCTCGGCTCAGCGGGTAAGCCCCCCCGTTCTTTCTTTTCCCTTTTTCTATTCTTTCTTATTCTGTATTATTATCTACTTAGCTTCGCTCAGCATTCGAGTTCATTAATATTTTCCGTACTCCTTCGTGGATCCTTGCTGATTTTTCGCTTTGTTAGTAGCATCGGATTCTTTTGTTAGAAACGAAGAATTTCTTTAAAATTGCGTGTGCGAGAGTTCTGTTCGGTGGAGTTTAAAAGAGAGTCAAATCTTGATGGTTTTGTTTAATCGGAACCTGAGGATGGGTTAGAAGCGTTAGTTGGCCTCGCTGATATGGTATTATAAAGAACAAAAAAAATGTGATCTTTTGACCAGATTAATATTGCGATGGAGAGTTCCAGAGAGCGAATGCATGAATCTAGTCGTTCCTTGTTGCCTTTGATTAGTTTACGGGTATGGATCGTTAAGCCTCGAATTAACAAGTGTCTGTGCTTTGTCTGTTTCATTCCTGCGTTTTCTAGTTGGGTTCACGGGTGGTCTCTTGATTTGTTTTCGTCGTGGGGAAGCACTATTTTTTTTGGTTTTTCCAGAAGTTTTCTGTGGCGTCATGGAGTGATTTCAGTCTACCTCGGCTTACTGCTCAACTCCCAACTTACGTGGGACGTTGACTCCAGATAATTAAACAACAAGATTGATACTGTTACTCGTTATCTTGTCCCGGTTTAGCTCGAGCCACTCGCCCCATAGAAAATTGGGAGGAATTTGCCGGTTGAACATGCTAATGAGAGGCCGAGCGACGGTGTCATCCATGGATAGATGCCTTAGGATATACTCCGTGGTGATGAGTTTGCAACCGCATCTGATAACGCTCATCACACAGATGGCAAGGGATTCCGGTGTCACTATCGTTGACTTTGTAGTTCATTTATTGATGTTAGCTAACTGCCTGATTGCTTTCTTCCGAAACTTGAATTTGATAAATCTCATTAACAAATGTGGAGTATTGCGAGTTGTGGCTGTGCAGAAACTCGTGTTACTGAAAAAGTGATTCTTGAAAATTCTGACAAATGCTTCAGAGATCATATGGCAATTAGCTGTCGTGTTCTCGAGGGTTCAACATATGAATCTTACCTATTACGTGGCAAATGATGTGGGATTTATAGAAAAAGGACGCAATAATTAATGAGATAGGTTTGATGGTAGTACTGAACTAGTTCAATGGCCACGACCAATAAAAAATAAAAATAAAAGTTCAATGGCTTTCGAAGTGAAATCATCCTCTAAACACTTAAGTTGAACGAATAATCCCTTCAATGGCTCTGAAATTTCTTGATTCGTGCGGTTCAATACAGATATAATAATAAAAAACGTCATCACTAGCATAAATGTACTTAGTGTTTGTTGCAGCTGCAACATCTATGCAGATCTCATGGCATAAGCTTAGGTGTGCACTCGAAAATGCATCACATTAGTCTGCAGAATGCGCAAATGTACATGTTGTTTGAGGTCATGAACGCATCACATAGGTAATCCTATAGATTGATGTACGATGTAGGCAGTCTGGTAATGGATATTTTACTGGTGCGATAAAGAGGAATGTGACTGTTCCACCATAGGTCCATATCTTATTGGCTTTCTGCCGAGGGAATTCAGTGAAAGCTAATGTGGATTGTTGGTGTTTTTCTCGACTATCGGCTTTCTGCTCAGGGGATTCAGTGAAAAATATATTTGGATCATCGATTGCCTAGAACTAACCAACCAATATTGCAGGATAACACAATGGTTTCTCTGGCAACAGCCGAAGTCTGCGACTCAAATGCATCAGTTGTAGCAAGCGGCGACCTGCGCGTGCTGCATCCTGTATTCCAGAAATATGGTCAGAAGAAAACGTTCTCGGGTCCTGTTGTCACTGTCAAGGTATTCGAGGACAACGTTCTGGTTCGGGAGCTGCTCGAAACCAGAGGCGAAGGGAGAGTTTTGGTCATCGATGGCGGAGGAAGCTTGAGATGTGCACTGGTGGGTGGGAACATGGGACAGTTGGCTCAGAACATGGGATGGGCTGGGATTGTTGTGAATGGCTGCATTAGAGACGTGGACGAAATCAATGAGTGCGGGATTGGCGTTAGGGCCTTGGCTTCGAATCCCGCAAGAAAGGGGTCGGGGAAAAGCACGTCCCTGTCTACGTCGCCGGCACGCTGATCCGCAATGGCGAATGGTTGTATGCAGATAGTGATGGGGTTATCGTCGCCAAAACCGAACGGTCTGTTTGAAGCTTAAAGAGAACATTTTCAAGGTAGCATGATTCGACAAGAAATTTAACTTTGTCACTTTGTTATCTTCTCTCATCGATTCCGCATTTGGGAGTGGTCAAAGCCGGTGGGCAAGAACTTCAAGTTTGTTGTTTCGTGCTGAATGTTGTGAAACACTCTCACTGAGAGCTGGAATAAAACGAAAATGAAGTTTGTCCACATTTGTTTATTTGTACGAATCACACTGCTTTTGTTTTATATACAAATATCAACCACTTGACATCCTTTATCCCAGCAAGTTAACAAAGTTACTGGATAAAAGAGATGGGACATAGAAGCGAACGCATGAGCCGCATACAGGATCCAAGCAAACAAGTTCGGCGCCAAAGCTCAAAATCCATGAAGTTAATATATAGAACCACTACAAGATGCTAAAAGCTATACCAGAACATCATCTCAAGGCAACACCAAAGGTCAAAACATGCCTGTAAATTATGAAAATCTTTTAGCAAGGTTCCCCATTTCACTATCGTTAGCCCCAGGAACTACGAAATGCCCAGGAGGACCAAACAACCCAAGCAAATAGTGAGAGAACCTTAGTAAAGTGAAAATGTATAAAGATTTCTACCAGATTTTGATTTCATCTCCCTGATCCCATCTTCTATGCGGTATGGGCCTTGGTTGAAACTTGCTTGATATGCGTTGGCCATGATTGCTTGCGTCATGCACAAGCCTAGACTTTGACAGTACGCCACAAATAAAGCACAATGCCGGGAGAGATGGAGAACCATAATCAATCGGTCCAAGAGAAGCAAGGAATATTTCAAACGAAAGGGGTCCTTCCTCCCCTCCTACTGTGTCTGTCATAAGCGATGTTAAATTTGTCAATTAGTTCGTTCATTGTGCTGCAAAGAGAAGAAGAATTATCTGAGTTTCTGAAATGAAGCCTCACAACGTTGGGAGCAAACACACGCAATGACAAGTTAATATCAATCCAATCATTATCAATTTGTCTGTGCACCTTAGAAAGCACACAAACCAGAATTAAGTAAATTCACAATATAAAGCTCTTAACTTTGCTACTTTCCCAAAAGCTTAGCTGACCTGTACCCAAGGTTTATCATGTTCCTAGGCTTCCTACGGACGGACTAACTTGAAACCTTGTGAAAATGCATTGCGTTGCTAAAGGCTAAACATTGGAGAAGGTTTTCCAACACCATATCTGCTAGGAGCAATTTCTAACAAGTAGATTGCACAAAAAGTCAAATATTAGGGAGACGTCATGCACGTCAAATTGTTCCTGATGAAAATTCCAACTTATAGAATCTTCCAGATTCAGCTAATGACTCGTATCATTACATAAGCTTTCAGGCACATGACATGTATGGTTTGATTTTATACACAATCCTCCTGTCCAAACAAAGCCTTATCACCCAGAAGATGGTCCAGCACAGTATTTCCTCTGAAATCGTGACTCCCAAACATACTCATTATGAGTCCAAAGTAAGTAATTCAAAAGTTTGTTCATACCTTGAGCAGTTGGTGAGCATGGCCAGGTAAGTAATCAGCAACGTATCATTGTACTCCTGGAAGATTAGCAAATTGGAGAAGAATTTAGGGAAGAAAGTGAAAATAAAATCGCTCAGCAACTAACATATAAAAAGTAATTTAAAAAGGAAAATAGAAAACCTCAACTTCAGGGCATGTTAAACTAAGCAGAAAACTTACCATCAAAAAGTCGTCCTGAAATTTCCCTGATTCAATAGCTGGCAATCTTCTGAGAAGACTAGATACTTGTCTCAGCAGAGAATTTTCACAAGGAATCTCACCTGCAAGTGCAATCAGTACATACTCTAAGCTGTACTAGTCATACCCATAGACAGTAGATACACATCTTCTATGCAGAAATCCACTTTACATTGAAGCAACAGAAGCCACGTTTCAGAGGATACATAGGATATGGAGATGGGAGAAATTGGTTCGTCTGTTTTTCCATGCGTGCAAGAAATATTCTGGTAGGGCATAAACTTGGCTAATGAGAAAGTCATTAGAATACTCGTCATCTCTTTCAAATTACATTCATTCATCCATTCATTCTCTTGTCTAAGTCACATTCAATAGTAGGTGGGCTGCACCTTTGTGGAGGGGGGCCCCTCAAACTTCTTTAATTGCAAGAAGGTAGTGATGAAGCACTCTAACTCGGCTATTCAGCATCTTGATGGCAATGTGAATTCCCGTGGGGTGAGCAGCCACTGCAGAAGAACACATGCCAAAAAAGATGTGGGAATTAGTTATTTTTTCCTTCAGTGAAATAAGAGAGAAAGCGTGAGTGCTATCATCATGCTTATTTGTACTCTTATCCACAGAGAAGCCTTCTCTTTCTCCTCCGCCTTATAACTTTTGCTCTCAGTTTTTGGGAGGGAGGGGAGTCGTGGTGTGTATTGTGCAGATGATGTCATTGTTAGATAATGGACAGGGCGATGAGTCCGTACACTGAGTTGCTGCTGTACCTCCATCAGATGGCTTTAGATGAGCTAGATGATCGACCGATATCCTTTCTGCTTCTACCGTCTTTAAATAAAGGAACAAACAATTCAATTATCCTGGTTCAGAACAAGTAGAAAAATATCTGATGCACAACAACATAAACCGACATACCTCAATGGTGTAGCTAGCCCGGACAAAAATAAGCTTGTGGAATCCCATCTACGACATGCAGCTCTACGATTGTGTAGATAACCATCCAATATAAAGCAAAAATCATCCAGTGTTGTTAGTTGTGAGAAATAAATCAACTAAAAGTTTCGGTAAACATTAGAGTAGCAACAAATGTGATGCCTATTCCTACCCGTGAGCAGAGCGCAGTTGGTTGAGAACTCCTTTCCAACGAAGGAGGTCAAGGGTTCAAAACCCTATGTTGTTAGCGTTTTAAGCAGGAGCCTCGGCGGTGGGTTGCTGGGCTAGTTTCCCTCGAGTTATAATCGCTGTTAGGGCGGAGGCCCGTGAGATCCCAAATCGGCATAAGCCGACAAGAGCGGCTCCGACGGATCCTCGGTTGCCACACACAAAAAAAATAATAATAAAATAAAAAAAATAAAAAACAAATGCGATGCCTATGACCATCCCAGCCTTAAAAGACTGCTTCTTACCCCCAATATCATTCTTCGGCGGGCGGTTCGGCCCGCTCCCGGATGAACAGGGTGGTAAAGGGAACCCACAAAGACCACTGTTGTTGGCATATGTGGACGGCTGGAATGTCGAGAGCTGACCTCCGGAAGGGATAAGGCCACTTAGGTTATTGTTGGACACGTCAAGATCATTGAGAAAATTGAGAGAACCCAATGTACCAGGAACAGGCCCTGTGAGATGATTGTGTGAAAGATCGAGAACTCCTAAATTCTTCAAACCTCCGTAACTGTCGGGAATTTTTCCTGTAAAATTGTTGTGTCGCAAGTTGAGAACTTGCAAGAAGCCCATGGAGCCATAATTTTCCGGGATTGTCCCTGACAAGAAATTGTAGGACAGGTCGAGGTAGATCATGCTCCCATTGCTAGCGAAGGTGTAAACCGTCAATCCCGTATAGATCCTAGTCGTTGGACAAGAATGAATCATCGGAAAACTCTCCAATCTCTCCTTACGCATCCCCTCAAACTCCAGCAATCCTCCAGCACCTCTACACTCTGTACCTCCCTCGTTCCTCACGAACGCAAATTGCTTGCCAGAGACACTGCCCGGCATTATCAGGCCGGACTGGTCAGCGAGATTAGGTGGGACCGGACCTGTGAGGTCATTGCTGTTCAAGTCAAGCCAAATTAGGCTCCGGCAGTTCCTGAGCTCCGGAATCTGTCCAGTGAGCGAGTTGTTGCCCAGTTGGAGGATTGCGAGGCTCGCAAGATTCCCGACCTCTGCTGGTATTTCTCCTGTGAGACGGTTGCTTGAAAGTGATACCCAGATCATGTTAGTGCAACTGGCGATGGATTTCGGAATGCTTCCAGAGATAAAGTTGTTGTTCAGGATCAAAGTCTCCAGGTTTCCTCCATTTGCACAAATGCCTTCGGGAATTTCGCCGGTTAGGTTATTTGCCCACATAACCAAGTCCAAGAGATTCGGCAAATCCCAAATTTCTTGCGGGATTGCACCATCAAGGTCGTTGAAGCTCAGATCTATGGATTTCAGGTTCTTGCACTTTCCGAGCTGCCGAGGAACGTTCCCTGAAAGGTCGTTATTTGGAAGCAGTAACTTCTCCAGGGGCGAGGACGAATTGTTTGAGCAAAATCCGTAAGGAACATTCCCTGTAAGTAGGTTTGAGCCGAGGTCGAGCACCTGGAGCTGAGTGCACTGATACAGAGATGCCGGCACGGGCCCCGTTATATTGTTTAACGGCAAGTAAAGAAACTTGAGGCTCGTGATGTTTCCAATCACTGTGCCAAGAAAATCTCCAATCAGTTGATTGTTCCCGAGGTTGAGACTCACGAGAGAAGAGCACGAAGTGAACGCCGGCGGCAACCCTCCAATGAGATTGTTCGAAGAAAGGTCGAGCTCTTGCAAAGTCCCACAAGCCTGCGCCAACTCAGGTGGGATTTGCCCCACAAATTGGTTGTGTGACAGATACAGCCGTTCCAAATTCTTGAAACCTCCTAGCAGAGCACCAGGAACCATGCCCTGCAGCTCATTGTGAGAAAAGTCAATTGCCAGCAAGAGCCGGCAGTTCTTGAGGCTCGCTGGGAAGCTGGTGCCGGAGAAACCATTGTGTGAGAGATTGACCACGGTGAGGTTCCCGCAGCTGCCGAAGTCGAGATCGGAGAATTTTCCCGAGAAATTGTTCTGAGAAAGATCCAGGAACTTGAGTGATGCTGGGGAATTGGCGACAAACTTGGGAGGCACAGCCCCAGTCAAATTATTACTCGACAGATCGAGATAAGACAAATTCTTGCAAGAGTAAGGAGTGACATCGAACTTCCCAATGAGCTTGTTGTGGGACAAATTCAGCAGATTCAAGTTCTGGCAGTTCGTGAGGGTGTAATTGAAGAGGCCAAAATCAGAGATTTGATTGGAAGAGAGATCAAGCTGAAGCAGAGAAGGCCCAATATGGAGAGACCCACCAGGAATCGAATTGTGCGAGAGGTTGACGTAAGCGAGCCTGGCGCAAGAAGCCAAGAACGAATTGGCCGGCCAAGGGTCGGTGAAGTTGTTGGAGGACAAGTCAACGCTCTCGAGGAGGCAAGAACCACCGCCACCGCTGGTGCCAGCGACGGAGAGATCGCCGGCAGAGAAGGAGTTGTTGCTCAGGTCGATGGACCGAAGGCCTTGAAGCGCAGCCAGATCGCGGAGGCGGAGGGAGCCGATGAGGCCGGCGCCGCTGAGATTGACGGCGGAGACCCGGCTGTCGGAGGAGCAAGAGATGCCCTTCCACGTACAGGGAAGGGATGATGTCGCCACCCAGCTGGACAAGAACCCTTTCGGGTCGGACTGGACAGAGGACTTCTTGAAAGAGAGCAAGCCGGATACGTCGTCGTTGGTGGCTAGTCGTCTCCTAGCTTCAGCAACTGCGATGAGGAGATGAAGCAGAAGAAAGAAAACGAAGCGTGAAGAGCCACTGACGATTCTCCTCCATTCTCTACTCATTTTTCTTCGTTCTTTTTCTCTGGGGCTTGTATGTTTCTTTAGATGTTCATGACAGAAGCGCCAGCTAAACCTCAGGCCCGGAGAAAGCAAAGCAAAGCATGCTTCCTCCTCTCTTCTTTGCTGGCTCCGTGCTCCCTCTACTTGATTTTTACCTCCGCTTCATGATGTTAGGATTTCCTCTGAATCTGCTCGACCGGGGTTGATTTCTCCGCATGGTCGACTCTATCGAAGAGGAAATAAGACAAGGAAAATCAATAATTGGAAAGAGAATAAAGAATACTACAGGAGAAAGGAAGAGAAAGAAGAACAGAGGAGGAAAAAAGATCTAGAGAGAGAAACGATCGAGTCAAAGACTCAAAGTGGAAGCATAAAGTGAGGAAGAGAGAGAGAGAGAGAGAGAGAGAGTGGGGGTGATTGAGTGGAGGAGATGTGAAATGGGCAGTTAAGAAAAGTACAAGAAAAGAAGAAACAAGACAGACAGCGCAACTGACTCACGGAGGAAGACGAACAGAAGAAAGAGAGTTACCTCGAAGAGAGAGGGACAGAAGACGCAGATTGCTGATACGATGTTCAGAAATGTCGGACCCTGCGTGCGGCTCCCCCCACCCCCTCCCTTTGCTAGCTTAGCCCTCTGTACTTTCTTTATCCTAGATTAGAAAGAGAGCGACGGGAGATCATCGCAGCAAAAACGAAGACAAAAAGAGCTCCAGCGCCCGCCCACGCCGAGCAAGGGAGCGGCCCCCTTCCCCTTTTTTTCCTCTCTCGATCGGACAGCAGTGCGGGGGAGTTGACTGTTCTGGGAAGCTCCCCAAATTTCAGCCGCACGGTGAAACTGGGAGAGTGACAGAGAGGTGAAGAAGGGGAAAAAGGGGAGAATGAGCTTTCTTGGGAAGGATTAGGAGGAGTAATAGAAGGAAAGGAAAGGGGGGAGGTGCCTTGAGCTGGTGAAAAAGCTTACACAGAGAGGGAGAGAGAATAGAATACAGGGGCCAAGTTGAAGTTGGTGCCTTTGAGTTCTTGACGAGAAGAGAGAGAGAGAGAGAGAGAGAGATTTGTGGGGGGTGATGATGGAGTGCTTTTTCTCCTCCTCTTTTGTTGGCATGTAACTCTTTAGATGTACTTGTACGTCAAGTTACACAATACTCACATGATGCTAATTATATACTGCTTGTTTTTCAGTTACCTTTTCTGTAAATGGTAATTCCGTTATCATTGAGATTTTCACTGCTTTAAATTTTAAGTTGTGGACATATGATTTGTTACTTGAAAAAGAAAGATTGAATTTAACTTCGTCAATGAAGCGTTAATTCCAACACTTCAAAAGAGATTTCTTTCTTAAATTTCTTATAAGATGATTGAAGCGCTTAGTTGTTTGAAATTATGTATTATAAGATATTGAAATTAGAACATATCTGCAAAGATTATGTTTAAGTCCTAATAACATATACATCTCGTATATGATTAAAATGTTGTTTCCAAAAGTTTTCTATTTAAGGAAAATTATCGAGATAAAGGTCTTAAAAGGTTGTAAGGCTTAACAGTGGCCGTGAGTATTTTAGCAAGTATGACAATACGAAATAGCTTAAAGGGTCATTTGTCAAATACTTTGTAGATTCTGGGGTGGCAACTTAATTACCATGCCTGAAAATCCTGACAAAAGATTCACTCGAAATTATTTTGTATCTTATCTAAATTGTTCAAAATGGTATTGATTTTAAGACTCTAAAGAAGATACAAGAATTATGGTATCACATACTGTAAAGTTTCTACAGTTTGATGAGGATAGCCGCTATCAGATTATTAAAGATAATAGTATGATTGAGGTTACTATGTTTTTGTCTTTACCTATACAGATAATTATGGAATCTCCTGTACCATAGACTAAACTTGTTGAGGTTCAAGGTACTATTATTGATATAGTTTATGATGAATTTTTTTTTTCAAACTTCTCAAGTATAGAATGAAGTGCTGGTAACTTTATTAAGGAGATTTGTTAGGGAAAGATGATCAGTTATTCCATTAGACTATAGTCTATTTGTGAGAGCATGACTATAATATCCACTACATGGCTGATTTAGCGACATAAATAAATATTGTTTCTTATCCTCAATCAAGTATGTGATTAGATGCCATAAAAGGCGATATACAATTTATGAAACATGTTTGGAAACTTACCGACTTGTCTAAAAATTCCAAGTTTATTAGTTGCAAATTGGCGTATAAAACTAAAAGAATTTCAAAGAAAGATTGTGGAATTTAAAGCCAAATTGGTAACTAAAGTTTTAATTTTGAAAGAGGGTGTATTGTTTATAGTAAAGAAATAATTATTTCTTTAAATATTTTTTCAGAGTGAACGTGGCATTAATAATTTATTTTGATATAAAGTTACGCCAAATAGATATAAAATATATATTGTGCAATTGGATGATTTTGCAACAGATTCAAGTAAATTTGTGTGTAAACTGAAAAGTTATAATTCATGGTCTTAAGCAAGTTTCCAGACAATATTATTAAAGTTTCATAGTGTTGTTATTTTGTTCAATTGGGAACAAAGTAATTCAATATACTTGCAAGGTCAGTGTGAGGAAATTTATTTTTTCTCATACTTTATGTACATGATGTTTTGCTTACAAGTTGTGACCTTGAGACATCTTATATCCTTTGTATTGAGGTCTGTAAGGATTGTTTTTGCCATATTATATTAGATTTTCTCGGAGGACATTTGCTGATTGTATATTGGAAATATTCAATATACATCATTGCAAGCCAGGAATTGCTCATGTTGTTAAGGGTGATGGACTAAATCTATCACATTGTCCTTATTTAGATATTGAGAAAATCTAATTAAATTGTGTACCTTGTGTCAGTGCACTTAAAAGTATAATGTATACTCGAATTTGCACTAGACTAAATGTTGTCTTTGTGACCGGACTTCTAGGCATATATTGGTCAAATTCAAGACATGATCACTGGGTTGCTGTCAAGAAGGTTTTAAGGTACTTAAAGAAGACAAGAGATTATATGTTAATTTACAGACATGTTCAATTCTTGCAGTTAGTAGGGTATGATGTAAACTTTGCTGGCTATTAGAATGATATAATATCAATAACAAGATACAAATTTATGTTAGTAGAAAGTGCAGTAAATAAAGTTCTATGTCATCTTCTACTATATAAGCAGTATTAGTAACATTCTTTTAGGTTGTTACTTGGGCTTTTAGGCTCCAGAATCTCATGAAGGAGTTTATCGTTTTAACTTTATGAATAGATCCATACGGTTGTATTGAGATAACAAATTTGTAGTATTATTTATTTACTACAAAAGTCTCAATGGGTTTAAATATATTGTGGTCAAAATTTTTTACCATAAAGAAACGGTACATAAAGGTGACTTATAATATAATATATTTTCATAGATGATATGGTTGCAGATCCACTAACTAAAGGCCTATGCCCATATGTATTTGAGTGACATGTCATTAGCATGGTCCTAGAATTATCTTCGGATACTGTTGTTTAGTGGGAGCTATTTTGGCTTTACTCTGATAAATGTTTCATCTGTGTTCGTTACACTTTGTAACAGTTTGATATGTATCAACTTTTGCATTCAATAATTTTTTTTTTAAATATATTGTTATTATGTTGAATACATATTGATAAAGTCTCAAGGGATTGTATAAACCTTGAGTGAAGGCTAAGGGCATCCGAGCATCCGGTTATTAGTCTTGTGCATATGTCTTGTGGTACATAAAGAAATATTAACCATAAGGACAAGTCATATGTGGGTTCATTGGAACCATAAAACATTCTCTAGTGGCACAAGTTTTTCGTGACACCTAAAGTATGAGAATGGTGACTGACAAATGGGATCTCTCTATGAGAGATGTTATCCATTTGACACACTACCATATTGAATCCATATCAATAAAGTTGAGAACATTCGTGACCATGGAAGGCTCTGTGTGTATACATGCAATTACTGCCACCATGATTCGGTGTTTAAGATTTTATGGGATAGGATTGACTATTAAGAATTATCTTTGGACCAAATGTATGCATATACGGTACGATTTCAATAAATATAGTCCAAGTAGGAGAATGTAAGAGTTTTCCTGATGTGGACTAAATTAATTGATATTGTAATTTACTGTTTTTACAGTTACCGTAAAACATGGTTGGTCTAAGGTGAGATAAAAGGTTTCTTAATTAGTCTAATATGTCTTTGGTAGTGTGGTAAAGTTGAGCGACCCATAATGACAAGTGACTTACCAAAACTCTATAAATAGTCTTTCAAAGTCTATCCTCTAACCCTAATTCTCACATGTATCCTCACCTAAGGGGCGTTTACCTAACGTTACACGTGAGAGGGGGGCTGCCTCATTGAACCGGTGATACGGATGGCAATAGAGGAGAATGACTTGATGCATGGATCCCCTTGATATATGTGGGTAATCCTTTTTCTGCTTCCTCTTTATGTTCGATTGATCCCAAAACAGGTGCGTTAATCTTTCTACTCAATTATGCATGTCTTGTTCTAGTTATGGAGATCTTGGGGTTGCGCAATTTGCGTCTAACAAATAAGACATCAATCTATCGATCGTCTGTTTATCATTTGACTATGTAGTCTCTCCCTATGTATATATTATGAGTCCTGAAGCATATAAAAAACGCAATATACTGATTATATTTGGCTTGTCGAGTTACTCTACCACCATCGGATGAATATAGTACCACGACATTTGTGTATTTTTGTCAACTTAATCGGAAGACAAACGCTTGGGCATTATGAGCGTTCATTTGTTCATGTTGGCTTTACCAAGTGATGTCACAGAGTCTAATCCCGTATAAAAAAGGTTTAGGTCATATTTGGTAACTAGTAAAATAGTGACTATTTCTATTTTTTATTCATTTGAATAAAAATAATAATAGATTTATGTTTGATAGCATCATAATTTATTTTTTTAATAAATTTGTTTTCGGGAGTAGATTTGAAACGGAATCAAAAGATGAAAAAAAAACTATTTCTTTATTCTAAAAACAACTCGACAATCAAGCAATTTTCTTTTCCTTTTTTTTTCCTTTCCTTTCCTTTTCTTCTTCTTCATCATCCAGCCGATCATTGACCTCCCAAACAAGAGTCGACAACTTCACTAGAGCCTCGTCGACTTGAGCCTCGCCATGGCAAGACAACGCCGACTTGGCGGTGACTAGGCGAGGCTCTCCCAAGGTGAACCATCGGCTAAATGAAAAAGAAGAAAAAAAAAAATGAAAAATATAATAAAATTATTTAAAAATTAAAAATCTAAGTCAAAAAAATTGAGAATCGTATCAAACGCATTTTTATTCCAAGAATATAAATTATATACAATTAATAAAATCGTTCGAATACTTAAAAATTCGTATATGGACACAATTTGAAAAAAAAACTATTTATGAGAAAAAATGATTCCCACTAATAAAATGATTACTAAACAAGCTCTTGGTAGAGCTATACCAGGTTACATGAATTCTTATTTGGGCCGTAGAAAATAAATAAAGACTATCATCGTCTATTATCCTAGACCTAGAGATCTCAAGTTCTAAACGATACACAGTGAATGTACTCAGGGTGCGTTTGGTTCAAAATTTTGAGAACCACTGGGGAAATATAACTTGTGTTTGGTAAAAAAATTCACTGTAAAACAACTTTAGGCAAACTAATGTTTGATAAAAAGAATTGCAAATGCTCTAGTTGTAATTTTTCTTTTACTTATTGAATAAAATAAAATCTTTCACTAGCTTTGACAAAGGGTTTACGCTGCTAGTGAACCAAATCTAGCGTCGACGACACTTGACAAAGCTTGAGGCCGCCCAACTCAAGCAATTGTCGCCTTGGGTAATGCAACCTTGGGTGGCCCTTGTTGGGGTCACACAACCCCAGTGAGGCATGGGGTCACATGACTCAAGCGGCCAACGCTTGAGCGGTAGTGTGACCTTAGGCTCGGGGTTGCACAACTAATGTTTGTGCGATCGCATGGCCTCAGGCAGTTATCACATGAGTTGCAAAACCTTTTCGACCCTTTGTTGGTCTCTCATTGGCTCTTTGTTAGTCAGATTTGATCTCGTCAGCTATGTAATAAAGATGAACAATAGCAACGAACGGAAAAATTAGAAAATTGAAGATTTTGTAAAGAAAAAACTGATTTAATCATAGTTTTAGCATTTTGTAAATGTTAGAAACCCAAGACCGGTCCCTAATTCCCTCGGGCTTTCAATTTTTCTAAGTTCAGCATCTGGTCGAATGCCACTTTGAATGGCTTTTCAAACATCCTAATATTTTCCCAAGCCAAAAGTCCATTAGTTACATCAGACCAAACGCACTCCACTCATTACCATGTGATTATTTTGTTGCACATTGAATTAGTACGACCTTAAATTTTAATTTTTTTCCCCTCTTTTTTGCCACCTAGGAAAACGTCGTAACATAAAATCTCGTACGGGAAAAAAATAAAAATGTTATTACCCAGTAGATGTTGCGCACGCACGAACTTGTGTAGCGTGAGAGAATAAAAGCACGAAATTCTTTCTTTTTTTCTCTCTCTCATTTCCTTTTGAATTCAATGCTCCATTTACTTACCGACATGATTGGCATTGATTTCTTGGATTGATGGACTTTTCGTGTCCCCTTCTCATCGAGAAATCCTCCGTCCGATCCTTGCGAATTGTGATTTGAACCGCAGCTCTCGATGCTCGTCGTGGCCGCCGGGTGAAAATTGGTGGGGGAAAGTTCCTCCCCCCCCATCAAAACGTGCGACGACAATTCGCGCTTTTAGCGACATTTGCATGAAAAGGATTTTTTTTTAAGATTTCGGGGCCTCCGAGGGAGAGAGAGAGAGGGGGGCACATATCTCAGGAGTCGTCCCCCGCAATTATTTTATTTGTTTTTCGGAGTTTGTCCTTTCTAGATTTGTTGTTTCCTATACGTGCTCCTCGGACAGTCCACTCCGCTTCCATCTTTTGGGAACCCAAAACAAAAAAACAAAGAAGAAGATATATTTAGGAATCGCGATGCGAAAACTTCGTGGGAGTAAGGCTGGAAATACTGAGTATATTACCACAATAATTTAATTAACTTTGTTAATTACTTTTGAGTGCTAAAGGAATTAACTAAGAAAGGAGGCCCTAGACTAATGTAAATCCCATAAGCCAAATGCATCGACCATGAGATAGTAATATAATTGTATAAGGGTCTATTCATTTTGTCATAAATAAATATTTCAAAAAAAAAAAAATATATATATATATATATTTAAAATGATCTCTTATTTTTTGCTTAAAATTATTAATTATTGAATACGCGCTTGTTATTGACATTAATTTATGTCTAATCGTTTTCTTCAACAGCAAAAAAATTCTTCATTTATTCAATTTTTCAAAAGAAATAAGAGACCATTTTCTGAAAATTATTCTCCAAACTATCCATTTTTCACAAAATAAAAGGAGCCTGGATTAATGAGTACATGCAATCGAAGCATTTTAAATGCACAAAGTATATAATGATTATTGAAGCGTTATTCTTTTCATTATATGCCATAATAGAAATACATCTTGCCATTTTAAGACGAGAAAAAAGAGCTCTAGAATATGATCAATTTGCCGTGACATGTCTCCAAATGGAGGCACTCTAACTCAGCAATTTTTCTCCATAGAACGTCCCCATCAAGCATAGGGCCAAAAATCAATTTAATGATCCGAGCAACATTCAACGATGGAGAACTTCTGGCAGCATTGAAATTGGTAGGTGAGATTATGGATGACCGATCCTTGGCTCCCTCCCGATAGTGGAAGAATCTCAAAACGCCACGACACCTTCGATTAGTTGGTGAAGGCCAGTTGTGATTACGCCAAATTTTTCCCCCTATCCCGTCCTAAAGAAATCGCAAGCTCGAGGAGACAAATGCAAGCGTGCGTTTGAATCTCACATCATGCGATAACCCCCCCCCTCCTTCGAAGATGAGTCAGCAATTTCCTCTTTTAATTACATTGTCGGCCTTATTTGATGATGTATGCCATCAACATCCTCACGTCCAACAGTCTTTGACGGGTGACGAGCTGATCTGGACCGCTCATAACCCAACAGTTCTTGTGGGGGACGATGGCCCTTTTTTCTTTTTTCTTTTTTCAAAATAAAATACATGTAAATCTCTTTATTTTTGAGTTAATATCACAAAAATCTCAAATCGACACTCCTCTCACAAATTTATTGTTAATTAATATTTTGATCTCAAAAAAGCCAAATTGGTACATTTGTAATACGTGTGTACTTGTTTTATAATTTTTAATGATATTAATTAAATTTGTCGGAGGGTATATTTGTTACGAATACACTAGTTTATAGTATTTTACAGTCAAAAAGTTAACTTTAGGTAAATTTATGATAGGTATATCAATTTGAGATTTTTGGCTATATAAATTTGTTATTGTTAACGATGAATTTATCACAAATATATTAATTTTGAATTCTTTGTTGTATTAATCCTTTGTTTTTTCTATTGACACGCTTTTATTTTTCGGATGTTGAAAAATGTCAACCAACAATGTAAGTGAGGATGGATTCCCAAGGTAATTGTCTCTGGATGACCTAAATTCAAAGCATGATAAGATCTAGGATTTGAATCGAAAAAGATCATCCCTTTTTGAAAATATGAATTTCGAGTTTCAACGACTAATGAAAGTACGTACGAAGATTTTACGGGCGCCATACCTTTTTTTCCCCTCCTTTTGCGAGTAGATCGTAGTGGGGAAGTCAAGTCTTCTTATTTTGAGATTTTACTCTCTTTTTGTTACAATTGTCCAATTTTGTGGGTTTTTTTTTTGTTATTAATCTAATTTAACGAATTGTATATTTATCCCAAATATACTAATTTGGAGATTTTAGTAGTTAAAAAATCAGTTTGAATTAAATTATTACAAATATATCAATTGGATTTTTTTGTAGTATTAATCATGAACAATTGATCTTTACCAAAAAAAAAAAAAATCATGAACAATTGATAGTATTGCACATGTGCGAGCCTACTTTTGTAAATTATTGTAAGGGTTGGGGGATTGATTTGGGTTTCGAGAAATTGCTTTAATGAGATTTTAATACTGATTTATTTTTATTTACATCTTAACTGGTGATTATGACTGGTCCCTGACCCGACCGACCCCCTCCCGGTCGGGCACTGGAGATTTGGCGGGCACTTAGGGGATCATTCGCGCGCTGCTCCCCTGGTAAGCCACACGTGTGGTGCTGTTTTTGATTCATTGGTTGTTCCAATGCTACTTTTTTTTTTTTTTTGGGTTAATACCCTAAAAAACCCCAAACTGGTACACCTGTGACAAATTTACCCCAAACTATTTTTTTGACCACCAAAAACCCTAAACTGGTACATATGTGACAAATCTACCCTCCGTTAGCTTCCGTTCGATTTTTCCGTTAATTTTCTTTGACGTGATTGCTGACATGGCAATCCATGTGGAAATTTATAAGTTTAATACCATTAAAAACCCCAAACTGGTATATTTATGACAAATTTACCCCAAACCGGTATATCTATGACAAATTTACCCCAAGTTGGTATATTTACGACAAATTTACTCTAAATTAATTTTTTCGATCATAAAAAACCTAAATTGATACACGTGCGACACATTTACCCTCTTTCAATTTTCCCAAATAAAAGAAAAAAATCAAGTATTAATGATATGGAGGCAATGTTAGAGTAATCTGGAAAATAAAATTAATTGGACATCATAACTCAGTCAAATTTGGGAAAATTGAAAGAGGGTAAATGTCCATACGTCTACCAATTTAGGTTTTTTATGATCGAAAAAATTAATTTAGAGTAAATTTATCGTAAATATACCAACTTGGGGTAAATTTGTCATAAATATACCAAGGTTGAGGTTTTTCATGGTATTAAACTTATGAATTTCCACATGGCTTGCGTCGACAACCAAGTCAGCAAAATTAAAGGAAAAATCGAACGGAAGCTAACGTTAACGGAGGTAGATATGTCACATATGTCTGGGTTTGGGGTTTTTGGTGGTCAAAAAAATAGTTTGGGGTAAATTTGTCACAAGTGTACCAGTTTGGGGTTTTTTAGGGTATTAACCCATATTTTTTTAACCATCCTCAAATCATGGGAAATCTCTTTTTGTTTTCAATTGGGTCCCTGAGCTTGACTCTTATCATTTTCTTTGCTCGATACCTACCCAGCCTATTTAATGACCCTTTCTTTTTTGGGGACCGAAACTATTGTAATTTTGACTTTAAGGTTTCAATTCTTTGTTTCCCTTTGACAATGCGGGCCGTCCGGTTTATGATTGATAGCAATGGATAAGAACAGTTTATATATCCAGTTGGATAGCATAGCAAGTCAGCAACAAGACATTAAAAAAAAAAAAAAAACTATCTATTTACCATCCGGGTATTTATACTTCATTTTTCTGACTTATCCTTTCTCTAAGCTTACTCCACAAGTCCATAAACTTATCATATTTACAACTATGTCCTTCGAGGATGGTAAATACAACATAGGTTAAGTATCATATCCTAGGAAAAAAATGTGGTGATCATGACCACGACCCAACTAATAATGGAGCAAATCCGAGCAATGATCAGCCTCACTATCATTAGTGCAGTTCACTATTTTGGAGGGGCAATCATTGCTAAATACTAAATAGTTTATCAAATTGAAGTATTCACATATGTTGTCAAGATGTTGATTTCGTTAAAATTGGATCGTGGTCCCTTTTATGTTTAATAACTTAGGTCTCGGAGGTGTATCTTTTCATAAAACATGTTATAATCTCGGCAAGAACATGGATTTACTTCACGGAGGAACATTTTGCTAATTTGCGTGATGAGTGGAGACAAGAAAAGTAAAGATAGTTTAGGAATTAATTAAATGTTTATAGGATACGTGAAACGATGATTTACGAAACTACAAAATGATGATCTCAACTATTATGAGTTATCATTCTGGTCCATCTTGTGATGATACACTATTGTGACCATCTTAATTATAGTGTAGGCTAGTTATCATTAATCATTTGACTATAAAGATCCATTTGTTTCCCAAAAAATTTACTATCCAAAAGTATAATCCTTATTATGCATCATTCAAATCGCTTCCAAAATACAACTGAACTCCGATGCTTAGGCTGGGATTCCGCCCTTGCTCGAGTCCTAGGCCACCAAGCCTGGATCCCTATGGTTGGGCCTGTGACTCAAAACCTGACCCTAGGTCCTTAGCGATTGAATCCAAGATTTGGGGTTGTACTCAAAACTCTCTCAAACGCGTGTCTTATAATTCTTTTTTAACAAACTAAAAATGATGAATTTCATATTATCTACAATATACAGCCAAACATATGAATCATTGTTCTTGAAAACAAGTTCTTTTAAAATATGTTCCAGCAAATATTTTTTTTCCCAGAAAACAAACGAAACCTATGTATTAAAACAAAAGATGATATTTCATTTTGCTCTATGTAATAGAGTAAGTGACGTTTTCTATTGTCTGTTGCTTGTTTGTGAATAGAAATTTCACTGGAATGGTTGGAATGGAACCGGTTTGTGTAAGAAAGCAGAGTACAAGTGATGATACATAGGTTGACATAACAACTTAAATAATCGACCATGCGCGAATTTGAGATTAATCAAGACTTTTCCCAGAATTTGTGGATAAATCTGATTTTGACGTGGCGACTTGCCATTGATGTTGAGTAATTGGGATAAAATGATATATTTTTCTTTTATTGTAAAAGGGATTGGGAACGGGTGAGACTAATTCCAACGTCATGGGGCAAAGTATATGTGACCCTAACTATTGATATTTCAAGACAAATATAATGTTTTTTCTTTACAAATCATAACGTGTGAACTAACAAAATGCATGTTATGTTACATGCTCGGTGCCTCGATCTCGGTTCATATTCTGCTTTATTTTATGCAAGTCGTTTTAATTTAATGATTACTGCGTTCTATAAGAAAAAACCACTCACCTCAATATGCTTTTTCGAGATTCTTTACATGGTATGTAGCACTGCGCATTAGAAATGGTGTTCAATTTAGACTTGACAACTTTTGAATTTTGAAAGTAATTAATTATGTTGGGTGCAAAGTAGGCCTCGTTTATTTCGTTAAAAAGATTATTTATAAAGATAATCTCGATTTTCCAATATTTAAGAAAAATCAAGTCTCAAAAGATAAAAGTTCCACATATCTCCGATTCTCCAATGGGCTCTAAGTCTACGGTACTATGCTTGGAGACTCATCTATAAATTAACCTCAGGCCTACCGGATCACGTGCGCATTTCCAGATTGCACAAACGACCCGGAAGTGCGGGAAAGTCCAAAAAGCTCGAAAACTCGAACCGGATCGCACTGAACCGGCTCGAATATTCGGTTCTTGACTCTTGAGTATGACCGGGCCAGTATTCTAACGGGCGACATAATTCTCACTCAGGCTGATCCGGGTCTTAATATGCTCGGCCCCGAATTGCCCCGGCCCCTTCTTTTTAAAAATAAATAAAAATATATATAGTATTGGAAAAATTTAAAGGTTAGTCATTTATCAGTTCTTCACCTTAATAAAAGCTATAAAAATAATAAATTAACTATTAAGACTTTGAACGAGCCACAAATATTGTGTTATTTTAAAGGTGAGAAGTGCGAATTTTATTTCTTTTTTATGAAATTTATACATTTTTTAAAATTGTTTTTATGTTAGCTATTCGTTGGTCATATATTAGAGTTTTGAAATTTAATTCGGGTTAATCCCAAACCAAGTAATTAAGGTTTGGATTTTTTGAGCTAGGGCAACAGATTGAGCTATGAAAGTTGAGCCTGATTTGTTAGGCCTCAGCCTACCTAGTCTCCACAACCTTTTAGAAAAGTATTAAAAAAGTTTTAAACTTATTATATCAACGTCAATTTAATCATAAATCTTTTGACCTAATACATTTTGGTTAATTTTGATGAAATATTGATGGCATGGACGCCCATTAGCCTACATGGTATCATTGGTGCTGACGTGGATAAATTTAATAATATCATAATATTTTTTCAATTTTTCTTAATTTTTTTCCTTTCATCTCCTTTTTGCTGGTGATCAGCCATTGGCCATGGCAAGGTGAGTAGGCCTCACCGGGGCAAGGGTTGCCGTTGCTTGCTATAGGCGAGGCCTAGAGGGTCGGCTTCGCCATTGTCCTAGGTAAGGCCAACCAATGGCGACTCTCGCCTAAGCGAGGCCAGCTCGGCCTGTCAAGGCCGGTGCCTGGCCATCGCATGTTGTTGGTCATTGGCAAAAGGAATAAGAAATCAAAAAATAATATAATAACAAATAGAAAACATTAAAATATTCTTAAAAATTGTCCACATTAGTGTGACGGCATGTGTTCATGTTACTAATATTTTGCTAAAATTAACCGAAATGACTGAATTTAGATTAGGTCAAACAGTTTAGAATTAAATTGACATAATAAAAAAGTTTATGACTAAATTGACACCAATGTAAGGTCCAAGACATTTTCAACACTTTTGCCACAACCTCATCTTATCTTCGGAAAAAATATTACTTGAACTTGAATCAATATGGATAAATCGATCTCGGTTGTTAATCAATCGAGTCCCACATGTTCTCACATGTTCTAATGGTTTTGGTTACAAGTGGTTCATGGATCCAAGTCTTAACAAGAATTACTCATCTTTAGCCCCTAAATCATTGAAAGATTATTTTATGTTACAAATTTATCATGTGGCAGTGACATGTGCAAAATGCGATCAAGAGAAGAAAAATCTCAAATTCAAACAGGATGCAATTTTTCACGTGACCAGTATTATAGGACAGTGGCATAACTCTGACCAGTATTCGCGAACAGTTTCTGTTGCCTTATTAAATTTGTAGTGTTTTATAATACCAACGTTTAATGTTAGTGTCGTGCTGTGAAACGACTATAGTAACCCTTCAATAAATCAAACATATTTTACGTATTGTCGTGGATTTTATAGTGAAAAGACACCGATCATCAGTACTTTTGACATTCCAAACTTATTTTTCTTTCCTCCTTTAACGTGCCCATCAGACAGCAATTGCTCTCCTCCTCTACTTCTACATTCCATAATTGCATGTATTTCCTCTATGCATGGTTTTAATGAAGTTTTGCCTCAAAAAATTATTTTCAGATGTTATCATTTTGCATATCTTAACATCGTACTCTTTTAAAAATCACATAAAAGTAGTCATGCACGCATGGTGCTCGAAAACTAATTACTAATTTGGAAAACATGTTTTGAGGAAAATTTTAAAATTAGGGAAAACATTTTTTTAATAAGTCATTTTTCAGGAAAATGCTTTCATTTTTTCAGGATATTTCTAACTTTAAGAATGCATATTTTCTTTGATCATATATGGTTTATTTTCTTTTTCTATTTATCAAAATCATAAATAGTTTTCCGTTGACTAGTTATTTATCCGTATACCAAACGCATGAAAGTTTAGAAAATTAATTGGCAGAATTGTTTTGCACTAAAACTAATATACCTTAGAGGAAACTTCATGATAAAATAATATATATTATTTTCCGTTAAATGATCATTTTTAGCACATCAAACGCGTGAAGGTTCAAAAAAATAATCCATGAAAAATACTTCACTTAAACAAACACACCCTTTAGAAAAAAAAAACATATGCACCCTTAATATGAATTTATATTTAGAGAGGGCTAGATTAACGACTGTTCTCCCGAGACTAGTTAAAATTACTAAAGTTATTAATAACTTATGTTGTCTATTTTGAAAATCGAAATTTAACATGTTTTGAAAGGGTGAAATGCTTTGGATAAATTGAGAAAATTTATATAAAGGGAATGAAGTGGACCTTATTTCAAATAAGGGTCCGAAGTACCAATATTTTCTCAAAAAATGGCTTAAAGTGGCTATAATAAGAGCCTGATTTTTCGACAGTCAATGGTATTTTCGTTATTTATCATTTTCCCTTTTTTATTTCCTTTTTTCTTACTTTTTTTTTTTTTTTTCTAATTCTTCTTCTTCACCAGTGGCTGGCCGGCCACTAGCGATGCCCACAGAGGGCTAGGCAAGGACCACCCATGTCGGCCACGAGCGAGGGTTGCCTTACTCGACTCTTGCCCTTGGGGAGGCCGCCCTCATGGCCATCTGCAAGGTTGGCCTTTGCCAGCCCCAAATGAGGCTAGCCCTCCCTAGTTCTATCGAGGGTGGCCTCACTTGTAGTAGTCGACCCACACATTAGAAAAGAAAAAATAAAAAAAAAGAAAAAAAAAATTGGATGAAAATACCTTAAACTTGTCAAAAAGTTTAGCTGATTACGAACGAAGGTGTCAGGTCATTATTTGAAATAACAAAAACATTTTAGGCTTTTACTTGAAATAAATTTTATCTCGAATACTTATTTTAAAAAATGATGACATTTTTTTATTATTTTTTTTGAAAATTTCCCAGATATATATATAACTTTTTTTTGTTTCCAAACTGTGATAAATAAAGCTTGGCAAGTGTCGTGCGACGGCACACTTATCAAGACTGTTCTTTCCGGGAAAGGACCCGGAAAGGCCACCCCCCTGCAGCAAAACTTCCCGCTCGGCGCGGATTACGTTGCAGACCATGTCAGCGGCGGCACAGAAACCATGGTCGACTCTTCTCCTTCTCCGCTGCTTCCCGCCGCCAATTTTGATAACGTGAACACTCCCCCTCGCTTTGTCATCGCCTTTTCAGCCAACTTTTTCATCCATTAAATAAGTGAATCCAAAGGCTTATCCGCGTTTCCATACTGATAGCGCCATAGCAGTCCAGACTTGCTTCACCAATTCCCCTTCTGGGTTCTCTTCACTGGTCTCTCTGTTCGATTCTCTCGGCTCAGCGGGTAAGCCCCCCCGTTCTTTCTTTTCCCTTTTTCTATTCTTTCTTATTCTGTATTATTATCTACTTAGCTTCGCTCAGCATTCGAGTTCATTAATATTTTCCGTACTCCTTCGTGGATCCTTGCTGATTTTTCGCTTTGTTAGTAGCATCGGATTCTTTTGTTAGAAACGAAGAATTTCTTTAAAATTGCGTGTGCGAGAGTTCTGTTCGGTGGAGTTTAAAAGAGAGTCAAATCTTGATGGTTTTGTTTAATCGGAACCTGAGGATGGGTTAGAAGCGTTAGTTGGCCTCGCTGATATGGTATTATAAAGAACAAAAAAAAAATGTGATCTTTTGACCAGATTAATATTGCGATGGAGAGTTCCAGAGAGCGAATGCATGAATCTAGTCGTTCCTTGTTGCCTTTGATTAGTTTACGGGTATGGATCGTTAAGCCTCGAATTAACAAGTGTCTGTGCTTTGTCTGTTTCATTCCTGCGTTTTCTAGTTGGGTTCACGGGTGGTCTCTTGATTTGTTTTCGTCGTGGGGAAGCACTATTTTTTTTGGTTTTTCCAGAAGTTTTCTGTGGCGTCATGGAGTGATTTCAGTCTACCTCGGCTTACTGCTCAACTCCCAACTTACGTGGGACGTTGACTCCAGATAATTAAACAACAAGATTGATACTGTTACTCGTTATCTTGTCCCGGTTTAGCTCGAGCCACTCGCCCCATAGAAAATTGGGAGGAATTTGCCGGTTGAACATGCTAATGAGAGGCCGAGCGACGGTGTCATCCATGGATAGATGCCTTAGGATATACTCCGGTGCAACCGCATCTGATAACGCTCATCACACAAATGGCAAGGGATTCCAGTGTCGCTATCGTTGACTTTGTAGTTCATTTATTCTGTTCTATTGATGTTAGCTAACTGCCTGATTGCTGTCTTCCGAAACTGGAATTCGATAAATCTCATTAACAAATGTGGAGTATTGCGAGTTGTGGCTGTGCAGAAGCTCGTGTTACTGAAAAAGTGATTCTTGAAAATTCTGACAAATGCTTCAGAGATCATATGGCAATTAGCTGTCGCGTTCTCGAGGGTTCAACATATGAATCTTACCTATTACGTGGCAAAGGATGTGGGATTTACAGAAAAATGATGCAATAATTAATGAGATAGGTTTGATGGTAGTACTGAACTAGTTCAATGGCTACGACCAATAAAAAATAAAAATAAAAGTTCAATGGCTTTTGGAGTGAAATCATCCTCTAAACACTTAAGTTGAATGAATAATCCCTTCAATGGCTCTGAAATTTCTTGATTCGTGCGGTACAAACAGATATAATAATCAAAAACGTCATCACTAGCATAAATGTACTTAGTGATTGTTGCAGCTGCAACTTCTGTGCAGATCTCATGCCATAAGCTTAGGTGTACACTAGCTATTTTCCTCATTTCCTCCAGGAAACATAAAGTCCAATGCATTAGTCTGCAGAATGTGCAAATGTACACGTTGTTTGAGGTCATGAACACATCACATAGGTATTCCTATAGATTGATGTATGATGTAGGCACACTGGTAATGGATATTTTACTGGTGCGATAAAGAGGAATGCTACTGTTCCACCATAGGTCCATATCTTATTGGCTTTCTGCTGAGGGAATTCAGTGAAAGCTAATGTGGATTGTTGGTGTTTTTCTAGACTATCGGCTTTCTATTCAGGGGATTCAGTGAAAAATATCTTTGGATCGTCGATTGCCTAGAACTAACCAACCAATATTGCAGGATAACACAATGGCTTCTCTGGCAACAGCCGAAGTCTGCGACTCAAATGCATCAGTCGTAGCAAGCGGTGACCTGCGTGTGCTGCATCCTGTATTCCAGATATATGGTCAGAAGAAAACGTTCTCGGGTCCTGTTGTCACTGTCAAGGTATTTGAGGACAACGTCCTGGTTCGAGAGCTGCTCGAAACCAGAGGCGAAGGGAGGGTTTTGGTTATCGATGGCGGAGGAAGCTTGAGATGTGCACTGGTGGGTGGGAACATTGGACAGTTGGCTCAGAACATGGGATGGGCTGGGATTGTTGTGAATGGCTGCATTAGAGACGTGGACGAGATCAATGAATGCGGGATTGGCGTTAGGGCCTTGGCTTCGAATCCCCTGAAATCGAGCAAGAAAAGGGTCGGGGAAAAGCACGTCCCTGTCTACGTCGCCGGCACGCTGATCCACAATGACGAATGGTTGTATGCAGATAGCGATGGGGTTATCGTCGCCAAAAGCGAACTGTCTGTTTGAAGCTTAAACAGAGCATTTTCAAGGGAGCATGATTCGACAAGAAATTTAACTTTGCCAATTTGTTATCTTCTCTCATTGATTCCGCATTTGGGAGTGTTTAAAGCCGATGGGCAAGAACTTCAAGTTTGTTGTTACATGCTGAATGTTGTAAAACACTCCCAATGAGAGCTGGAATAAAACGAAAATGAAGTTTGTCCACATTTGTTTATATGTACGAATCACACTGCTTTTGTTTTATATACAAATATCAACCACTTGACATCCTCGAAGGCCTACAAGAATGTGATCCTTTATCCCAGCAAGTTAACAAAGTTATTGGATAAAAGATATGGAACATAGAAGCAAACGCATGAGCCGTATACAGGATCCAAGCAAACAGGTTCGGCGCCAAAGCTCAAAATCCATGAAGTTAACATATAGAATCACTACAATACGCTAAAAGCTATACCAGAACATCATCTCAAGGCAACACCAAAGGTCAAAACATGCCTGTAAATTATGAAAATCTTTTAGCAAGGTTTCCCATTTCACTATTGTTAGCCCCAGGAACTACGAAATGCCCCGGAGGGCCGAACAACCCAAGCAAATAGTGAGAGAACCATAGTAAAGTGCGAATGTATAAAGATTTCTATCAGATTTCGATTTCATCTCCCTGATCCCATCTTCTATGCGGTATGGGCCTTGGTTGAAACATGCTCGATATGCGTTGGCCATGATTGCTTGCGTCATGCACAAGCCTAGACTTTGATAGTACGCCACAAATCAAGCACAATGCCGGGAGAGATGGAGAACCATAATCAATTGGTCCAAGAGAAACAAGGAATATGTCAAACGAAAGGGATCCTTCCTCCCCTCCTACTGTGTTTGTCATAAGCGGGGTTGAATTTGTCAATTAGCTCGTTCATTGTGCTGCAAAGAGAAGAAGAATTATCTGAGTTTTTGAAATGAAGCCTCACAACGTTGGGAGCAAACACACGCATTGACAAGTTAATATCAATCCAATCATTATCAATTTGTCTGTGCACCTTAGAAAGCACACAAACCAAAATTAAGTAAATTTCACAAAAGAAAGCTCTCAACTTTGCTACTTTCCCAAAAGCTTAGCTGACCTGTACCCAAGGTTTATCATGTTCCTAGGCTTCCTACGAACGGACTAACTTGAAACCTTGTGAAAATGCATCGCGTTGCTAAAGGCTAAACATTGGAGAAGGTTTTCCAACACCATATCTGCCAGGAGCAATTTCTAACAAGTAGATTGCACAAAAAGTCAAATATTAGGGAGATGTCATCCGCGTCACATTGTTCATGATGAAAATTCCAAGTTATAGAATCTTCCAGATTTTAAGCTAATAACTCGCATCATTACATAAGCTTTCAGGCACATGACATGTATCGTTTGATTTACGTACCCAATCCTCCTGTCAGAACAAAGCCTTATCACCTAGAAGATGGTCCAGCGCAGTATTTCCTCTGAAATCGTGACTCCCAAACATACTCATCATGAGTTTAAAGTAAGTAATTCAAAAGTTTGTTCATACCTTGAGCAGTTGGTGAGCATGGTCAGGTAAGTAATCAGCAACGTATCATTGTACTCCTGGAAGATTAGCAAATTGGAGAAGAATTTAGGAAGAAAGTGAAAATAAAATTGCTCAGCAACTAGCATATAAAAAGTAACCTAAAAAGGAAAAAAGAAAACCTCAACTTCAGGGCATGTTAAACTAAACAGAAAACTTACCATCAAAAAGTTGTCCTGAAATTTCCCTGATTCAATAGCTGGCAATCTTCTGAGAAGACTAGATACTTGTCTCAGCAGAGAATTTTCACAAGGAATCTCACTTGCAAGTGCAATCAGTACATACTCTAAGCTGCACTAGTCATACCCATAGATTCACATCTATGCGGTAATCCGCTTTACATTGAAGCAACAGAAGCCACATTTCAGAGAATACATAGGATATGGAGATGGGAGCAATTGGTTCGTTTGTTTTTCCATGCGTGCAAGAAATATTTTGGTAGGGCATAAACTTGGCTAATGAGAAAGTCATTAGAATACTCGTCATCTCTTTCAAATTACATTCATTCATCCATTCATTCATTCCTTGTCTAAGTCACATTCAAAAGTAGGTGGGCCGCAACTTTGCGGAGGGGGGGCACTCAAACTTCTGTGACACTACATACCTTTCTGCATCGCAAGAAGGTAGTGATGAAGCACTCTAACTCGGCTATTCAGCATCTTGATGGCACTGTGAATTCCCATGAGGTGAGCAGCAACTGCAGAACAACCCATGCCAGAAAAGATGTGGGATTTAGTTCTTTTTTCCTTCAGTGAAATAAGAGAGAAAGCGCGAGTGCTATCATCATGCTTATTCGTACTCTTATCCACAGAGAGGCCTTCTCTTTCTCCTCCGCCTCATAACTTTTGCTTTCAGTTTTTGGGAGGGAGGGGAGTCGTGGTGTGTATTGTGCAGATGATGTTAGATAATGGACCAGAACTTGCTAGGGAGTATGAAGGCGATGAGTCCTTACACTGAGTTGCCGCTGTACCTCCATCAGATGACTTTAGATGAGCTACATGATTGACCGATATGCTTTCTGCTTCAACCGTCTTTAAAGAAAGGAACAAACAATTCAATTATCCTGGTTCAGAACAAGTAGAAAAATATCTGATGCACGACAACATAAACCAACATACCTCAATTCTATAGCTAGCCCGGACAAATATAAGCTGTGGAATCCCATCTATGACATGCAGCTCTATGGTTGTGTAGATGACCATCCAATATAAAGGAAAAATCATCCACTGTTGTTAGTTGTGAGAAATAAATCAACTAAAAGTTTCGGTAAACATTAAGAGTAGCAACAAATGTGATGCCCACGACCATCCCAGCCTCAAAAGACTGCTTCTTAACCCCATTATACGGGCGGTTCAACCCGCTCCCAGATGAGCAGGGTGGTAAAGGGACCCCACAAAGGCCACTGTTGTTTGCATATCCAGACGGCGGGAATGTCGTGAGCTGACCTCCAGAAGGGATAAGGCCACTTAGGTCATTGTTGGACACGTCAAGGTCATTGATAAATTTGAGAGAACCCAATGAACCAGGATGATTGTGTGAAAGATCGAGAACTCCTAAATTCTTCAAACCTCCGAAACTGTCGGGAATTTTTCCTGTAAAATTGTCGTGTCCCAATTTGAGAACTTGCAAGAAGCCCATGGAGCCATAATCTTCCGGGATTGTCCCTGACAAGAAATTGTAGGACAGGTCGATGTAGATCATGCTCCCATTGCTAGCGAAGGTGTAAACCGTCACGCCCGTATAGATCCTAGTCATTGGACAAGAATGAACCATCGGAAAACTGTCCAATCTCTCCTTACGCATCCCCTCAAACTCCACCAATCCTCCAGCACCTCTGCACTCTGTACCTTCCTCGTTCCTCACGAACGCAAATTGCTTGCCAGAGACACTGCCGGGCATTATCAGGCCGGTCTGGTCAGCGAGGTCAGGTGGGACCGGACCTGCGAGTTCATTGCTGTTCAAGTCAAGCCAAATTAGGCTCCGGCAGTTCCCGAGCTCCAGCGGAATCTGTCCATTGAGCAAGTTGTTGCCCAGTTGGAGGATCGTGAGGCTCGCAAGATTCCCGACCTCTGCTGGTATTTCTCCTGTGAGACGGTTGCTTGAAAGTGATACCCAGATCATGTTATTGCAACTGGCGATGGATTTCGGAATGCTTCCATAGATAAAGTTGTTCAGGATCAAAGTCTCCAGGTTTCCTCCATTTGCGCAAATGCCTTCGGGAATTTCCCCGGTTAGGTTATTTGCCCAAATAACCAAGTCCAGGAGATTCGGCAAATCCCAAATTTCTTGCGGGATTGCACCATCAAGATCGTTGAAGCTCAGATCTATTGATTTCAGGTTCTTGCAGTTTCCGAGCTGCCAAGGAACGTTCCTTGAAAGGTAGTTATTTGGAAGCAATAACTTCTCCAGGGGTGAGGACGAATTGTTTGAGCAAAATCCATAAGGAACATTTCCTGTAAGTAAGTTTGAGCTGAGGTCGAGCACCCGCAGCTGAGTGCACTGATACAGAGACGGCGGCATGGGCCCGCTTATATTGTTGAACGGCAAGTAAAGAAACTTGAGGCTCGGGATGTTTCCAATCACTGTGCCAAGAAGATCTCCATCCAGTTGATTGCTCCCAAGGTTGAGACTCACGAGAGAAGAGCACGAAGTGAACGCCGGCGGCAACCCTCCGGTGAGATTGTTCGAAGAAAGGTCAAGCTCTTGCAAAGTCCCACGAGCCTGCGCCAACTCAGGTGGGATTTTTGCCCCACAAATTGGTTGTGTGACAGGTACAGCCGTTCCAAATTCTTGAAACCTCCTAGCGGAGCACCAGGAACCATGTCCTGCAGCTCATTGTGAGACAAGTCAATTGCCAGCAAGAGCCGGCAGTTCTTGAGGCTCGCTGGGAAGCTGGTGCCGGAGAAACCATTGTGTGAGAGATTGACCACGGTGAGGTTCCCGCCCGAGAAATTGTTCAGAGAAAGATCGAGGAGCTTGAGTGATGCTGGGGAATTGGTCACAAACTTGGGAGGCAGAGCCCCAGTCAAATTTCTTGCAAGAGTAAGGAGTGACATCGAACTTCCCAATTGTCGGAGGAAACTCAAGTTTTGAAGATGACAAAATCTCTAATTCTATTCTAAAGAATGCAAGACTTCTGTGAAATTCTGTCAAAGTTTATTTTTTATCAAAAGTCTGGCCCATTTGACGAAGACCCAAATTGAACGCAAGAGAAGAATGAAGGCTTAATCAAACTCAAGATTATTTCTCTTCTTTCAGTACGAATATGATATCAAGCTTTTTGGTTGGAAATATCACATACCATATTGGTTATCTTTATTGGAATCAATTTAGAAACAACAAATCATTTTGGAAGGCAAGCTTATTTGGAAAGAATTTATTTATGGAAATCAAGATCCTGATTTTATGAACGACTAGGATTGATGACTTTTATCTCAGTCTTCAAACGACTTGAAATCTCCTTAATTGATTCTGTCCAACGGGTTGATTGGAATATTTTCTCTTGAAAGTATTTAAAGAGGTTTCTCAAGTCATTCAAAGGAGAGCGTGAAATAAGAATTCCAAAATTTGAACCTTCCAAGTTACTTATTCTTCCTTATAAGTGCTCAAACTTGTATTAAAAAAAAAGAGAGAAACTCTAGAGAATGATTTTGTGAGAGTAGTAGAATCTTTTCATTGAAAAGTCAGGATTTTAATACTGTAACACTCTTTTTCGATTCATAGTGGAATCCAGTCGAAGGTCAAAGAAAAGATAAGAGAGTCTGCGTAAGCTTATTTTAAGCAAAATTATTATAAATCTTGTGTTCATTTTTCTCTTCTCTAAATTCCTTTACTTTATTTGCTCTGTAATATATTTATGTACTTTGAAATAGTTGTTAAAATCTGAATCCTCCTACAAAGTGTGTAGTTCATTAGACTCAATTTAAAAGTAAATATTTTTTTTTTCCCATATTTCGTAAGATCTGTTTTCACATCTATTCACTCTTCATATTAGCCCTTTCACCAATTAGCTTGTTGTGGGAAAAATCCAGCAGATTCAAGTTCTGGCAGTTCGTGAGGGTGTAATTGAAGAGGCCAATATCAGAGATTTATTGGAAGAGAGATCAAGCTAAAGCAGAGAAGGCCCAAAATGGAGAGACCAGGAATCGAATTGTGCGAGAGGTTGACGTAAGCGAGCCTGGCGCAAGAAGCCAAGAACGAATTGGCCGGCCAAGGGTCGGTGAAGTTGTTGAAGGACAAGTCAACGCTCTGGAGGAGGCAAGAACCGCCGCCGTCGCTGGTGCCAGCGACGGAGAGATCGCCGGCAGCGAAGGAGTTGTTGCCCAGGTCGATGGACCGAAGGCCTTGAAGCGCAGCCAGATCGCGGAGGTGGAGGGAGCCGATGAGGACAGCGCCGCTGAGATTGACGGCGGAGACCCGGCCATCGGAGGAGCAAGGGATGCCGCTCCACGAGCAGGGAAGGGACGATGTCGCCACCCAGCTGGACAAGAACCCTTTCGGGTCGGACTGGACAGAGGACTTCTTGAAAGAGAGCAAGCCGGATACCTCGTCGTCGGTGGCTAGTCGTCTCCTAGCTTCAGCAACTGCGATGAGGAGGTGAAGCAGAAGAAAGAAAACGAAACGTGAAGAGCCACTGACGATTCTCCTCCATTCTCTACTCATTTTTCTTTGTTCTTTTTCTCTGGGTCTTGTTTTGTTTCTTTAGATGTTCATGACAGAAGCGCCAGCTAACGGTCAGGCCCAGAGAAAGCAAAGCAAAGCATGCTTCCTCCTCTCTCCTTTGCTGTCTTCGCGTTCCCTCTACTTGATTTTTACCTCCGCTTCTTGATGTTAGGATTTCTTCTGAATTCTGCTCGACCGGGGTTGATTTCTCCGCATTGTCGACTCTATCGAAGAGGAAATATGACAAGGAAAATCAATATTTGGAAAGAGAATAAAGAATACTACAGGAGAAAGGAAGAGAAAGAAGAACAGAGGAGGAAAAAAGATCTTGAGAGAAACGATCGAGTCAAAGACTCAAAGTGGAAGCATAAAGTGAGGAAGAGAGAGAGAGAGAGAGAGAGAGAGAGAGGGAGTGATTGAGTGGAGGAGATGTGAAATGGGCAGTTAAGAAAAGTACAAGAAAAGAAGAAACAAGACAGACAGCGTAACTGACTCACGGAGGAAGACGAACGGAAGAAAGAGAGTTACCTCGAAGAGAGAGGGACAGAAGACGCAGATTGCTGATACGATGTTCAGAAATGTCGGACCCTTGCGTGCGACTCCCCCTACCCCCTCCCTTTGCTAGCTAGCCCTCCGTACTTTCTTTTCCGAGATTAGAAAGAGAGCGACGGGAGATCATCGCAGCAAAAACAAAGACAAAAGAGCTCCAGCGCCCGCCCACGCCGAGCAAGGGAGCGGCCCCCTTCTTTTTTTCTCTCAATCGGACAGCAGCGGAATTGCCCGAGTGCGGAGAGTTGACTGCTCTTGGCAGCTCCCAAATTTCAGCCGCACGATAAAACTGAGAGAGTGCCGAATGGTGCATTTGAAAAGACTTTTGGGATTGGAGAAAATGTAAAGATTATTGAGTTAAAGTAGTTTTTCAAAATGCAAAGCGTGTATGGTAAATCGTATTTATGAAAGCTCATTGTAGAGTATCTTTGAGCAAAATAGTATTTTGAGTAAATTAAATTTGCAAAAGATCTTTGTTATTAAAAAAAAAAAAAAAAGGAGAGTTGGCCAGCCAAAGGTTTTGTCGGTTACTTTCAAGCAAGGGCTTCGCTGATTACCATCGGCCAAGAGCTAGCAATTGATGGCAAAGGGTAGGCAGTCTGGCGAGAGGGAGGCGGTGCGGCAAAGGGCAGCGTCCAGCTAGAGTACGCCCGATATAGGTTGTTGGCATCCTCCGCACGGCAACCCCCGTTAGAGGGTCGTGGGACCCTAGCCGAATCACTTGCCCTTCCCCAGACCACCTACACTTCATCGGCAACCACGCATAGATGCTAGTTGTGGTTCAGCAAATAGAAGAGAAGAAGATGAAGATGATGAACAGTTGTCGGGGTAAAATCGGAAAAATGAAAAATTAACGAGGATAATTTTGAAAGAAAATTCTTATTAATCCCCAAGGCAGCATGCCGAAAAAGCCCAAGGTAGCTGTCGCGACCAGATTTTTCGCGTTCACCACCTAAAACTAGGTTAATGGATTAGTAAGTCTTTAAGCTTAGCTTGGGCTCTCCTAAGCTCATACCAATTCGCGACTTATGTTTGAATTGTTAACATGCAATTGAATTTTAACTTGGAGTCGCCACTAATCTATTTTTGGTGGGTCGATTAGAAACCCTAGTAAAGTAATGGGAGATTTACTTTACTCCTACGAACCAGAGATTTATGAGTTCGGGGACTTGGTTACACTAGACTATCCTAGTGCCCTTTCTTTACCTTTCTATTTTAAAAAAAAAATGTTTGGCAAGCAATTTAGATTGATTTTAATTTAACTTCCTAACATGTGAGGTGATCATACGTGCGCATACCACCAATTTAACACTCAAGAAAGCAATTAAATAATGCAAAAACATACCTAGAAGCAACGAAAGTATGCATTATTAAATCAGAATTCACATCAGCAACCCTAGATATGATTTCTAATTAATACGCAATTTCAATTTTTTGTTTTTGTTCACTTTTCTTAATGAAAATCATGAGATGCATGCTAATAATCTAATATGACATGGTAGCATGACCTAAACTATATGACATGAATAAATGCAATAATTAAATGCAATCTAAATGACCTAATTTTAATGACATGCAATGTGATGCAATGACATACAAAATTATTTAAACTAAAATGACATGCAGCATATAATTTAGTATGCGAGTTATATGTCATGCAACATTTATTAAATGACTTAGTCTAATGACGAGAAAATTCTAATTAAATGAAACCAATAAAAACTAAATGACGTGCATTTGATATTTCTATGCAAAAATGATCTAGCTAGATTAAAATTCTATCTAATTTAAACTAAGGATCAAGTCACATTAAATCCTAATTTAAATGTAGATATTATTTTAATCTAACATGCAATTTATCTAATATGCAATGACGTGCAAAAAATATCCTAATTTAACATGATATATGTATGATGATTTTTTGTGTTTTTGTATTAATTTCGAAATTAAAATTTCACATGCAATTCAAATAATGATAAAACTAACAACCTAAATGAATGCATTTTTTTTTTAATTTTCCTAAATTCGGAATAAAATCCCTATTCTAGATATGCAAGATAACAAGACATATTCCAAAACAAACTGAATCTTAATTCAAATATTTTTTTAGATTTTTTTTTAGTGGTTTTAAAAAAGCAAGTAATTATCAATTAAACATCAAATCTAAACACCCAAGATATTCAATCAAATAAAGGATCAAAATAATCGAAAAAATAACCTGTTGTCTCACAGGTCAAATTAACGATTATCTTAACCCTAATTATCACAACAAAGAGTTCAAAATAACTAAAAATCTGATCCGAATTCTACGGATCAAATTAATAATTATATTGATTCAATCTTAAAAAACTATCAACAAACCCCAAAAATTAATGTAATTAAAAAAATAACCCGACATCTTACGGGTCAAATTAATAATTATAATAAGTTTAGGGATAACTCTTGCGGATAATGCTTACAAGATTGATAAAGTGAACATTGGGATCCAATTAAGTAAATAAACTAAAGAATATAAACAAAATAAAGTAAAATAAATGAAAAATAAAAACAACCTAATTGATTTTGCCTTTTATGTTGCTTTTTCTTTTCTTCTGAGCAAGGCAGCACGTGGTGGCCGGTCCGGTGAGGAGTCGCCGGCGTGAGGGGATGATCGTCGGAGCTCCGGCGAGAGGAAAACAGCAACAAGCGAGTTGCTGGGAGGTGAATCGGTGGTAGCTTCGCGAACGGGGGCGTTGCAGGGGCGTCGGCTCGGCGTCCGGTGGGGCGAGGCGGTGGCAGGGACAGAGCATCGGCGTGCAGGCGTCGATCCGGTAGGGGCTGCGTCGCGGCTGAGGAGGAGGCGTGGCGTCGGAACAAACGCGAGCGGAGCAGGGAACGCCGAGTGCTGGATCGCAAACAGATCTCAAGCGCAAGCGTCGAGGAGTAGACGGAGCGGCGAGACCGGCGGCGCAACGGTGGCGGCAGCGAACGGAACAACGAGATGGCGATGTGCGGTGGTGTCCGGCAAGGCGGTGCCGGCACGGTGGCCGGACGGGGGGCAGGCTGGCCCGTCCGAATTTTTTCCCCCTTCGGGAAGAAGACGATGCGCTGATCCCCTTTCCCCTTTTTTAATTTCTCTCTCTTTCTTTTTCTCACTCTCTCTCTCACCTTATGTCACTTTCATATGTCCCTTCTCTCGGCAACTCTCTCTGACAGAAGTAAGAAAGTCACTTTTCGTGCCTTTTGCTTTTTCTTCTATAACCCTAAAAACGAAAGCCAAGGAAACCCCTTTTCCGTTTCAGCCTTTTTCTTCCTACGCTGAAGAAAAATAAACCTAAGGAAAGACCTCTTTTCTTCTATTCCTTTCGACTGAATTTTTTTTCAAAAGAAGCTCCTCCTCTCCACATACCCGATTGCTTTTTATAGGTGAAAATAGGTAATCTTCGTAGAATATTTTATCTCATTTTTTCAATATATACGAAGATAATCTATAACCTCCCGTATCACCCAAAATCCTTATCTCAAAAATATTCTCCCCCGATTTCATCATCTATTGATAAAAAGTAAGATTACAATGCGATTTTTTTTTTAATTTTCAAAAACCATAATATCGCATCAAATCTTAATTTTTCGCAAGATAATCAATTAAAAATAACGACGGGCTTGGGTTAATTTTATCCTTTCATGGGCCTAGCCCGGCGTGCGAACTAGAGCTTAAAAACATAAAATTTGAGCTCATCCACCACCGTCCTAAAAATAAAAATGCAAAACATGTAAATTAAAAATAAATGTACCTAAAAAATTATATGCTATGCGATTGAATTATAATATTTTTTAGGGGTTAAAAATTAATCCCCAAATTTTTACGCAATAAATTATTGAATGGGTTGTCCAAAATTTAGGTGTTAACAATGCCCCTCTTTGAAGGTGAGCTCAAATAGGTTGCCTTCAAAGACAAATTGAGATCTAAATTTTGACCATGCAAATGCACTGAATGATTTTTTATTTTTATTTTTAAAATCGGAAAATGAATTCCATTTTTTTAACGCAATTATATGATGCGTGGAAATGGTAATGCAAATGCATGATGTCAAAGGAAAGAACGTACCTACAATTACTTCCCAATTAGTGCGGTAAAGCATCTTGAGGTACATGATAAATCCCTATTTACTCCACAAGTACTCGACTCTCACTCAGGTTTCTTGAAAAGTGTAACAGGCAATAGATCGAGACATTCAGATCCAGATTGAGATGTCAAGATTTTTTTTGAAAAACTCAAAATACTTAGATCCAGACTAATGTATAATGAGAAGGATTGACAAACATTCACATCCAGAGTGAAATGTTTGAATGAAAATAATCAAGACATCCAGATCCAGACCAGGATATCAAGATTTTTGTACTCGAGATACCGAGAAAGGTCGAAAAAACATTCACATCCAGAGTGAAATATTTAACGAAGAGAATTGAGACATCCAGATCCAGACTGAGATGTCAAAATTTTGGAATGCAATTTGTATGCAAATGGTAAAGGAACTTACCTAGAATATCTTACCTTCAAGGAGGGTAAAGTGATTCAAGATAGTTGGTGTTACATGTTCAAGACCCGTACTTTTCTACGGCCGCCTAAAATAGTAACATGGCTTTGCAAAGAGACTGCTTCCTAGGACTCGTACCATTCTACAGTCGCCCAGTATGACAGTGTTTGGTTGTGTCTAGGACCTGTACCATTCTACGGTCGCCTGAATAGGGAAATAGGTTTTGTCTAGGACCCGTACCATTCTACGGTCGCCTAAACGGGGATTCACTTTCTAGGACCCGTACCATTCTACGGTCGCCTAAAATAGGGAATAGGTGTTGTCGAGGACTCGTACCATTCTACGGTCGCCTTGACGAAAAATTGATTTTTTAGGACCCGTACCATTCTACGGTCGCCTGAATGAGGAAATTGCTTTTCCAGGACTCGTACCATTCTACGATCGCCTGTTAGAGCAATTAATGTTGTCTAGGACCCGTACCATTCTACGGTCGCCTAGACTGAGGTTTTACTTGGCTAGGACCAGAATCATTCTTCGGTCGCCTAGCCTTGTGACAGAAATCATCCGACCAGGACCCGAACCATTCTTCGGTCGCCCAGCCTTGTGACAGAAATCATCCGACCAGGACCCGAACCATTCTTCAGTCGCCTTAATCGGATTGAATCTGGGGAGAAATCTTTGGGGGACAACTCAATTGAGTGTCGGTATGCTTAAAAGGGAATATCTGTGCAATGACAAATATTCAAGGTATGGATAGAGATATACTTACCTGGTAACATCTCCGATCTTCGGGGATACGTCTCCTGCAAAACATGGTCGTAGGAGAGGCAACATGCATTGGTAATCATAAACATGCATCAATTTAATGGAGGTTCGTGATGATTTCCATTAATCTTGCATCACTTAATTTCCATTATGAACACATGAGTGTCATGAATGTGTCAAATGAGGGACCTCTTGGTCTGAAAGCACTTTTCACTCATCCTCATTAAAATTGGTTGTTTTATCCTGACATTTGATGCAGGATTTCTGACAATCACTCTATCTTTCCATCATCATGCCAAATGAGGGTTCGAGTAATCTCGCAAGTGGTACGAACTTACCAATCTAAGAGGTCTTTAACAGGGACCGTAAAGCTGGCTTGGTCAACGGCTTAACAAAGGAGACTCTTTGAGTCGAGGCTATTAAAAAATGAATGATATTTCATAATCATCTTGGGGTTTACAAGTCAAGAAACATGAGAAATGGAGCAAAAATTATCTTACTCGCACTTCTTCAAGCGATGCTTCCAAACATATGAACTTTTACGTTAATTCAAGTGCCCTAATCTGAAGAGACTTTGTAAGGGACGTAACGTAGATTGGGTTCATGGGTTGAGAAATGAAATGATCATTTGGCTCAAAAAGTGTTTAGGGGGTCAAAGTTGGTGATCATCTTGACATTTCCAACAATTTTCCTCCCCATCGTTGAAAATTTTCTTCACATCACAACTCCACTAACTGCAACATCTCAACATTTGAGCACCTTTTTTTTTTTTTTTTGGGTACCACCTTGTTGGGGATACGACTCACTTCAATCAAGTGTTTGATTTTTTTTCTTTGGGCATTGGCATTGCTTTTACCAGGCACACTGCTTTTTCATGCCCCATTTTTGTACTTTTTTTTTTTGACAAAGTCTCCATTTTTATTAGTATTGTAAATCATGCTACTTGAGTGGTTTGATTTTTCTTGCCTTACCCCAATGTGGGGGATGATCACCAACTGGGTTTAATGTGAAATGAATTCATAGGCTCAAGGGGGCTATGCAATGGATAGAAGTGTGTGGATAGAGAAAAAACTGCTCTTCGTTGTCCTAAGGCACTTCAAATTATCGTACAAGTTACACTGCAAAAAGTAATACTCGAAGATTGATGCAAGTGCGAGTAAGAAAATTCTAATCATTCATTTCAAATCTTGTCCCAATATGGGACGATTCTTGACAGGGATAATTTAAAAAAGATCTTCATGTGTGTAGGCTCAAAGGGCTGAACAATGGATATACCTGTGGTGTTTCGGGTAGCAGAAGAAACTGCCTCTCATCACCTTGGTTGACGTACCCTTTGCGAGATCACCCTTTTTCTCGTAGGCATGGAATTTTCCACATAACTCATTGGGGGTTGGTGTATGAAACAATGTATGGAACAGGGTTTGCCTTTCATCATTCCAAAGTATTCCATTTGACGCATTCAATTTATCTCACATAATTCGTCAAGGAAAACATGCAAGATTTGCAACAAGTTTGGACAATTGAATTTGCAACTCAATGAGGCAATTTATTCATCATAAAATGTTGGCAATTCAGAACATGATACAACAAATTCAATCATGGGTAGTATTTTTTAACAGCATCAGAATTTACTGGAGTGGAAAATTCACGACCATCCATTTCTGCCAAGATCAAGGCACCACCAGGAAGTACCTTCTTTACCACATATGGGCCGCTGTAGTTTGGAGCAAACTTCCCCCCAGGATCTGGAAAAATTGGCAACAACTTCCTTAGAATAAGATCATTTACCTCAAAACGTCTCGGCCGCACCTTTTGGTTGAAAGATCCGGCGACTCTCTGTTGATATGCTTGGCCATGGCAGAGGGCCTTCAGTCTTTTCTCATCGATCAAGTTTAACTGTTCAAGTCTTTGTTGTGACCATTCTGCCTCAGATAACTCCACTTGTGATAATACTCTCAGGGAAGGAATCTCCACTTCCACAGGCAAAACTGCCTCCATGCCGTATACCAAAGCAAAAGGAGTTGCCCCGGTAGAAGTACGAATCGACGTCCGATACGCCATCAGTGCGAAGGGTAGTCTGTCATGCCAGTCTCGATAATTCTCGGCTGTCTTAGCCAGGATTTTCTTAATATTCTTATTGGCCGCTTCAACAGCCCCATTCATTTGGGGCAATAAGGGGATGAATTCAGATGCTTGATCTTGAGCTCGCTGAACAACTCATCAATGAGCTTGTTGTTCAAATTTGTCCCGTTGTCAGTGATAATTGTTTTAGGGACACCATAGCGAGCAATTATGTCACGTTTGATGAACTTCACGACATTGCGAGCAGTGACACTTACAAATGACATAGCTTCAATCCATTTGGAAAAATAATCTATCGCCACCAAAATGAAACGATGTCCATTTGAAGCCTTAGGATTTATCGGGCCGATCACATCAATGCCCCACATTGAGAAGGGCCATGGCTCAGAAAATTGGTGCAGCTCTATTGGAGGAACATTTATTTTGTCACCATGAACCTGGCAACGGTGACAACTTCGAACATGCTGAATACAGTCACCTTCTAGCGTGAGCCAATAATAGCCTAATCTCATAATCTTTTTAGCCAACATGTGCCCATTCATATGAGGGCCACACACCCCTTCATGAACTTCTTGCATGATTTGAGTGGCCTCAGCTGCACCCACACACCGCAACAAGATTGAATCATAAGATCTCTTATACAAATTCTCACCACTAACGAAGAACTTTGAGGCCATCTTCATGATGTACTTCCTATCAGCGGGAGTACTTCCCTCAGGGAATCCTTGTTTTTGGATGTAGTTCATGATATCGTAATACCATGGTTTTCCGTCAGACTCTTCTGTCACTATCATACAATAAGCCGGCCTTGGAAGAATCTCTATCTTCAATGGCTCAACTTCTAATCCGTCAGTGACTTGCAACATAGATGATAAAGTTGCAAGTGCATCTGCAAATTGATTGTGAGACCTTGATAAGTATTCGAATGAGACTTCATCGAATTTCTTGATCAAATCTTCTAAGTACTCATGATATGGGAGCAACTTAGCATCCTTAGTCTTCCATTCACCTATGGTCTGTAGTATGATCAGCGCGGAATCCCCGAACACTTTTAATTTGGCTACACCCATCTCGATTGCAGCTTGAAGCCCAAGGATGCAAGCTTCATATTCGGCTATATTGTTAGTGCATGTGAATATCAATTTCGCAGCTACTGGGTGATGCTGTCCGTCTGGGGATATCAAAACTGCCCTGGTACCAGAACTAGACAAGTTCACAGCTCCATCAAAGAACATTGTCCATGAATCTTCATCTACACTCAAGATACAGTCATCTGAAGAACGATCGTCATTATTTGAGGCTTCTGGATTTTCAGCCAATAGATCAGCAATTACTCGACCCTTAACTGACTTTTGTGGCATGAATTGCACATCAAATTCGGAAATTAAAATTTGCCATTTGGCCAACTTACCCACCAAAGCGGGTCGTTCAAGTAAATACTTGATAGGATCGTTCTCAGTTACGAGAAATGTCTGGTAATGCAGTGTGTACTGTCTTAATCTATGCAATACCCACACTAATGCAGCACAAGTCTTTTTCCACATTAGAATATTTTAGCTCTGTAATAGTGAATTTTTTACTCAAGTAATAAACGGTTTGTTCTTTTTTATCGACGGGACTTTCCTGAGCCAACATCGTGCCCAATGACTCGCCATGAATGGTGAGGTAAAGAATCAAAGGACACCCTGGCGATGGCGGGACAAGAACTGGTGGATTCATCAAGTACTGTTTCAACTTGTCGAATGCTTTTCGACATTCATCATCCCAGTTGACTCGTGCATTCTTCTTTAAGAGCTTGAAGAATGGCTTGGCGGTTTCAGAAAGTTGGGAAATGAATCGAGCAATGTAATTCAACCTTCCCAAAAGACTCCGGACTTCTTTCACTGTTGATGGAGGTTGCAACTCACATATGGCCTTAGCTTTAGCCGGGTCGATCTCAATCCCTTTACTCACAATGAACCCAAGTAATTTACCGCATGTTGCTCCGAACACACATTTAGCGGGTTTAGGCGAAGCTTGAATTCACGGTCGAGCAAACAACTTTTTCAAGGTTTCGATGTGGCTTTTCCTAGGTCGAGTCTTGGCGATCATGTCATCAACATAGACCTCGATCTCTTGATGCATCATGTCGTGAAACAGTGCTACCATGGCTCGCTGGTAAGTTGGCCCTGCATTTTTGAGTCCAAAGGGCATGACCTTATAGTGAGAGGTTCCCCACGGAGTGATAAATGCATTTTTCTCTTTGTCTTCCTCCCTCATCCTTATCTGATTGTATCCAGAAAAACCATCCATAAATGAGAATAGTTTAAATCCGGCAATACTATCAACAAGGACATCTATGTGAGGTAGCGGGAAGTCATCTTTTGGGCTAGCCTTGTTCAAATCCCGATAATCGACACAAACTCGAACTCGACCATCCTTCTTCATCACCGGCACGATGTTTGCTACCCATTCAGGGTATTGCGAGACCTCAATAAATTCGACTTTTAGAAGCTTCATCACCTCTTCCTCTATCTTCTTCGATAGCTTAGGCTTAGTTCTTCGCAACCTTTGCTTCTTAGGAGGCACGTCCGGGTTAGTAGGCAAACAATGCTCCACGATTGATTGGTCTAACCCAGGCATGTCGGCGTCTGTCTTGATATTCCTTCAGTAACTAAATTAGGCACTCAGCGTCGTCTTTGGGGAGATTCGCCCCTATTTTCACCTCCTTGGCTTCTTCAATGTCACTTAAATTAATAGTGACGGTCTGCTCGGACGTGAGAGTCTTGGCTTTTTCATGTTGTTCCCAGCTTCGCTGCACCTCAGTGGAATCTTCAATGGAATCCTGGATTGAATCTTCTGGATTAGCATTATCAATACTTGTTGCATTGGATTGGACCATTTCCACACTTCTGCATGCTATATGATTGTCCCCGAAACAAGAAATAGAATGATCAAAAAGACAAACGGGGTAAATCATATTTTTTGTGAATTTTTTTGAAATTCTTTGTAGAAGCATTTTTGAAACATTTTGACACGAGGAAGCATGATGAAGCTCGAGGCCTCGAGTTCTCCTTGGATTTTCTTTTGTTTTATCTTTGGATATCATCATTGGGCTAGTTTGGTGTACCTCATCATGCCCTCAAAATAAAACTTGCAATTTCATTGAAATTCATCAATCAATTACAATTTATTGAATGGAAAATGCAATTCTAGTCCTAAGAAGAAAATGAAAAACAATCGCTAGATAGCGATAATAACTCCTAAAAAGCGATAAAATCCCTAGAAAGCGACAAAAATTCCCGCGCAGGGGAATGTGCAAAAGTGATAAACAGGTTACTCTTATGGGCGAGGGCCCGTTTCTTCCAGAGGTTCTCCATCAATGGCTCCAATGGAAAGGTCATCGAACAAACTTGAAATTCTTTCCAGGGTGTCGCCAAATTTTTCTGTCTTTGAAGGCGTCGGATCATCCATGCCATCCCATCCACTTGGAACTATATTGCGGGCATCAAAGTAAAAGCTGGGAGGAGCCGAATATTTCACCATATAGTCGAACTTCCCACTTGGCTGTCCGAGAGTATCCATCACTTCAGCTTCATCTTGCATCATAATTGGAGGACCAGGGAACGTCTCATGAATGTTTGGAGGTGGTAAATTTTGCCTCCCTCGCCCTTGCTCAGACGATGAGTTATGCCTTCCCTGTTTTTGCCTTCCAGAACTTCCTCCACCTCTTCCATGGTACCCTAACCCAACAGATCGAGACCTCTGAGGGGCTTCAATGGGGCTTCGAATACCTTGATCATTTCTTCCAAGCCCACTGCCAGGGACAAAACCATTCCTAACCATTACCCTTCCTACCATGAGGGTAGCATCTAAGACCTCAGGAGTGGGCGGCGATGAACCTCGAGAAGCATGTATGGTAGAAACTAACTCAAATGAGTGGTAACTTGATTCAAGCTTAGAATCCGGCTCTACATAAGGGATAGCCGTCTCGTGATAAATCCGGTGGTCTTCATCACCATACACAGTGACCAGCTTCCTTTCGATCACAAATTTTATAGCTTGATGTAGACTTGAAGGGACTGCACCAGCAGTATGTATCCATGGACGACCTAGCAGAAAATTGAATGCGGTAGGGATATCCGGCACTGGGAAAGGAATGTTGAAGGCGACCGGCCCTATTTGCACGTCAAGATGGATTTCCCGATTACCTCCTTTTTGTCCCATCAAAAGCTCTCACGAAGTCTTCGCGGCATGTATCTTTGACGGGTCTACCTTGAGGCGGTGAAGAGTGGCCAATGGACATATATTTAGGGCAGACCCATTATCAATAAGCACTCGGGACACATGAGAAACCTTGTGCTTGACAGATATGTAGAGTGCTTTATTATGCCCCCTACCCTCAAGGGGGAATTCCTCATCAGAAAAAGCAATCATGTCCTTGAGAAGGATTGATCCCACAAAATCCTCCAGCTTATCTGCTTCAACTATTTCGGGTACACGAATTTCGCTTAGCACCTTCATCAATGACTTTTGATGCACAGGGGAGGTTTGGATGAGCTCAAGCAAAGAAACCTGGGCAGGCATTTTTCGCAATTGATCGACAATATTATACCCACTTGCTTTAATCACAGCCAGAAATTCCTTAGCCTCTTCGTCAGTGACGGACTTTGCAGGTTGAGCATTATTTTGAGCATAAGTTCGACCGGACTTTGTAACGAGGTCAACATCTAGGTCATAAGACCAAGGCACCGCTTTATTATTAACATACTCATACGGTTGTGGTATTTCAACCACAACCTCCTCATCAGTTGCATCTTCTAGTGGGGGCATATCTGCAAGTGACTGATCTACTTCTTCCTTGCCATCATTGAGAGCAGCCTGCTCCTCCTCCCAATCGATGATGATGTGGGAAATGGTGGAAACCACGCAGTTACGGTCAGCATACATGATGATGCCGTCATCCACCATTTTGGCAATTCTTTCCTTCATTAATGATAAGGGAACATCCTCTTGATTTGGATAATAACCAGCTCTCACCAGTCCATTGTAGGCATCTGCCACATTCACCTTCGTGTTCTTGATCCGTCTAACTTCAGGTTCTAGGATAGCATTCATTGTACCCTTATGCTCTGGTAGCGGATTCTTTTGGACATTTGGCCGAGCAGTTTGAAATGAGAAGGCCTTTGTGTCCAAGAGATTTTGGATCTTGTGCTTGAGGGTGAAACATTCATCAGTTGAATGCCCCAACTCACCGTTATGGTAGTCACACTTCTTTGCCTGGTCATAATCGCGAATGCTTTCGCGATTGGGACGCTTTGGTTCATTAGTAAGCAAACCTTTCTTTCGGAGGATCGTTAGCACTTGGGATGGAGACCCAAGGAGAGGAGAAAATTGCTTTCTATTATTTGCTTGGGCAAATGATTGGTGGCCAGTGGTTTGTAGTTGTCTTGGATTCATTTGGATGGCCGGGGCACGTTTGACATTTTCTTGGCTATAAGCCACATTCACATCCACAACCATTTCCTTCTGCCCATCAATCCAGCTCGCCCATACAATCGGGATCTCGGTTTTATAAGTAGAACCTTAGGAAGTATACTTCGCCAATCATCGGATCCTTAATCAATCCTTGATTCGAATAAAGGAATCTGTTATATCATATCCTCACAAGAGATCTTTCTCAAGTCGATAAGGTTAAATCCTTAATGAAACAAGCGGTTGGATAGCCTTTCTTCAACGGATTAGAAATCATCAACGAGAATAGACTTTGAGTCTTGAGTTTGGCAGTCTAAATTCTTTAGACTTTAAATAGTAGAGTTTGCAAATCTTCAGACTAGACTAATGGAAACATTTTGTCAGCTTCAAAATATTCCAAAGATTTCTCCAACACACCACGAAAGTAAATTTCATATCAAATGAGTAAACACACAACACGTTCTGGGTGGTAATTCCCTCACGCACCTAAATGGAACTCGCTCGGACACCGGGATAATAGCATTTATATGGGTGCCATCCATAGCACCTACGCAGTCTGTCAATTTATTGCCAATCTAAGATTATATAAGATTATGAACAACATGTTTTGACGGTATAAAGTCGATATAGAAATCATACCTTTGAAGTAGCTTATGACTAGGATCCATAAGAATTTATTGTGATGACATCAAAGGTTGGTGGTTTGATTATCTCTTTTGAAAGTTTGATAATTGCTTTCAACACTTGTTGAAATACTTGCTGATCGTTTCTCCCAGAATGTTGAAATCTCTCACATAAAATCTCTATTTGAGCTACGTGACAAACCAAAGATAAGAATATCCCACTTTGTTCATCTATTCGGAATATATCGAAATCTTTAACCAACCTCTTACTCTCATCAAATCACATAAATTCATAAAAACATGCCTCTCCATCCTGAAGGCTTCATATATCATATCTCGAATGTCCAAACAATCTCCATTATCCATTCGGATCCTAATAATTTGCTGTCCCTAATGGGTTCTCTTGTATGCACGGACATGTCAATCGCAACCGTGCACAACCACGCTTAGGAAGATGCGAAGATCATCATCATCCAAGAATTGTTGAACTTGTTCTACCTGCTCACTACATATACTATCTTATCCATAGTACTTATACCATCACAAAAATATACAAACATCAATATAGATTTTGAAAATATATCCAATAACAATCAATAACATAAGTCATAGTCTCAATAGAAGATGCCATTATATACAAGTACCAAGAGTCTCAACACTAATATCTTTAAAAACTAAATATTAATAGATAACATAAAGTTATACAATCTAATGAAAGCCCATTCAATCCATAATATATTTCCAAACATCTACTAAAGATGATAAAGAAGTCCATTTCTCATTTCGTGTGGATTTAATGAAAGCCACCCTCCATGAGGCACTATCAAGATGCTCGATCCATTGCTTTGTTGTAAACATCTTGGTCTATCTCGGGCATACTAAGTAGAATTTCCATCACAGCGGCCCCTACGGAGAAAGGGTCCACAAAACGTGATGGCATAACCCCCGAGGGTTGCAGAGCCACTACCAGATTGACTTGACTTAACTTTCAAAAAGTCTTGTATGGCTTTGCAAGTGTCATCAATATTGTTTTGAGTACTCTTCCTTCTCCTCTTAGTGTTTGGAGTTCTATCCAATTGCAGCTTTCCACGAGTTGAAGTTCCAAAGATCGTCCGACACGTAAAGACTCTCTCATCGCCGTGGTGATCACCGGTTATCTCGTATGGCCACCACCAGCATCACCATAGGCATTGCCACCACTATTGTCACCATATGCATTGTAACCACTGTTGGCACCACACTCCATTGCCATCACCGTTGTCATCTTCCTCCGACACCGTCACATCTTGAGCATTTCCAATGCCATATTCCCGCAGCATATGTACCACCAAATACAATACATAGCTGGGGAAATCCATCATTCCCCGAATTTGGCCCACTCTACATTCTCCTACAATTTTCACAATGACATTTCAGCAATATAATCATACATTTTAAAATATACATATATAATGACATCAAAATGACTAAAAGTTAAAAAAGATACCTTGATGTGAGATTCCCGATGCTTGGATCATCGACAATAACTCTTTTATTGACATTATCTCAACCAAATCCAGACTCGAGACATAAGTTTTAAAACTACCATAGTGTTTTCTCGGTTTGTTGACCTTGTTTCTCAGCTAGACCATGCTATATTGGCATCCGTTTGTCTAACGAATTCGGTTGGATATTCCTCCACCCTTGCTTTGTTGAAAGTAGAAGAGGTCCGATTTCCCTTTTAACCTCATCCACCAACAAACCGATAAATAGTTGGATACAAACTCGGTCCACTTTGCACCGAATGTCTGTCTCGATGCCATTTAATCTTTGATCGGTTGAGCAGCATATGAGTTATGAGTTAAATCAATAACATAATACTATATATTTCATACACAAAATCATTCTCAAGAGATGCAAGCCAAGAAGACTATAATGACAAAAATGATAATTCTTGAACTAACTTGTGTAAAACAGATCATAAGTTGCATTTTGATCTACAAGAACTACATAGTACTATGACTAGCAATGATCAATCAAACAGAATGCTCAAAATAAAATAAATAGCATTGTGAGAAAACCTAAACAACTACTCTCTCCAACCTGTTTTTGAGCTACCATGTCAAAATATAGGTCATATTTCAAACACTACCATAAAAGGAAATGTGAAAAGTTCAATCTTGCTCCAAGTGAACCTAAACAACTACTCTCTCAACCTATTTTTGAGCTGTGAAATCCAATGATCAGCCTGGCATTTCATTGTAATGCTACATATAATATGCAACCATGAAATTCAGCCAACACAAGGCATCAATACCCTTGGTTCTTACCTTCTTACGATGCTGCGGTTGTCGCTGCGCCCCGACTTCGGCTGGTTCTCCCCCTTGGTGGTGAAATCATCATAGAACGTCCTCGCCACGAGCTTCACCAGCCTGTCCATTCCACACCACCATGAGCAACAAAACAACAATCGGAGGAAACCCCAATCCAATCAATGAACCGAAATCCCCCCCTTCCAAAACTGAATCAAGCAACAACACAATATCGCTCGAATCCCCGTGAATCGAAGGATCCACCGTTGAATGGCTCGACATCGAGCGTCGCTCCACTCGCTTCCGCCTCAAGTATGTTGCGGTTGCCTCAAGTAGTCATAATGGCTACATAATGAGAAGGTGCTGAATAAATCTCATAAAGTAAGAATTTCTCATTAAATTTGGCACGACTGGATGAAAGATAAAAAGAACATTAGATGAAACTTATGTGCTTTCTTTCTTCAATAGATATTCATTTTTCTTTCATTGATGAAATTTCATTTCATATATAGTGTTGATTTGCATCTCTTCCTTCTCTTTTTCATCCTTTTTCTATTCTCGTCATAATACTAATTATTTGGACACTCTATCAAACAATTCTATTCATTCACTTTTAAGTGTTGTGGGGAAATTGATTATCGACCAATGTGCTGTAAATTGGTAGTTTTATGGACTGATATGCGTAAAATGTGTTCGTTTTTCTTGATAAAAAGAAAGGAAGAGAACTGTTTTTGTTGATATGCGCATTTTAATTCATTCATCTTTCTTGAATGTCCAACGGAACGAAGCTTTTGAAAACTGAATTAACGTTTTTCAACGCTTTTCTACGCTTCATATAAGAGATGCGCAGTTGCCAGTCAAACCTTCCCAAGCCATTCGATATTTTATATCCAAGAGTTTCATAAAAATGAGTTTTCCACGGAGAAGCTACACACCCAGAGAATTCTCTTCCGTCTCTGATTTGATGGAAAGAATGCCGAGCTCACAACACGCGAACAGTGGTGGCAACAATGGCAACAAGTTTGGAAAGCGCCGGCCAATTGTTCAGTTAGTCAAGGGCTTCTCCTACTTTAAGCGAATTCTATAGGGAAACCTTTTTGGCTGGCAGAGCAGTAGTGCTGCTGATGGAGGAGGAGATGATCGAAGTGCAAGGTCCACCCAGTACGAGTGGAGGAGGATGACGTTCCTAATTATCAGGCAGTGAAGGCTTAAGATCGAGAATCAATGGATGGATCTGATGGAAGAAAGAGTGACGATTTTGTAGAGGGAAAAATTAATGGAATCAGCCTTGCGTCGGAAGCAAGGAGATCCTCACAATTGGCCGAAGAAGTTTCGATGGTGAGATCTCACCGACAAGAGAGGATGTGGTTTTCACACTCAACGGCACCAATATGAGTTTAAGGGAGGGCCATTGCTAGGCTTCAATCATGGAATGGAAGATCGAAGAGCAAGAATTCATGATCAAGACTCAACACAGAGATCGCATGAGCAGAGCGGGTGGACGCGCTCGACGTGCTGCGCTGCTGCGCTCGCTCGGGCAGAAAGCAGCCTCGAGCGACCCCGGAGTGGCGAGGGCCAAGCGCGAGTTGGCGGAGCAGCTCGAGCGAGCGTCGCTTTCTCTCGCGCTCAGCGAGAGTCGCTGCTCCTACCGAGCGACTCAGGAGTGCCTCGAGCTCGCGCAGGGCAGCCTCCAGCCGAGCGTGGTCGCCCGGATCCGCCGCATCCGGGCGAACAACGCTTTGGGGGCTGGATGCGTCGCTCGCTCGAGCTAGTGAGAGGCGCTGCGCCGAGCGACCGTAGCTGCTTCCTGCCGAGCGACCACAGCAGCTCGAGCTCGGCAGCAGCTCTAGCGAGCGTCCCCGCTGTCGGCGAAGGTGGCTCGGTTTGCGGGTGGCTCGCCGGCCCTTGTCGAACGGGAGAAGGAGGAGCAGCAGAAACTTATGCGGATTCGGGAAGCTTGGCGGTGAAGAAGCACCCGGCTTCGGCGCCGGAGAGTCGCCCGAGTGGGGAGGCACTGGAGAGTCACCGAGTGGGAGGCACCGGAGAGAAGGGAGAGACGCCGGAAAGGGAGAGCACGAATGAAAGCCTTCCTCGCACGAACGAACCCACCTCCTGAAGTGTTCCGGTTTTGTTCTTTTTATTTTGTTCTTTTAGGGCTTCAAGAAGTGTTTCTGGATTCCGAGAAGTAAGTTGTTTTTGTTTCAATTTTGTTCCAGGGAACAAAAAAATTTTTTGAACGTAAACGCAAACAAACGCGTTTACGTTGCTTTTTTTGTTCCCGAGAACATAAAAACAAAAAATCTGTTCTTAAACAGATTTCGCGTAAATGAAAACATGCATGCCCTTAAGTGCCATCTTCGCGAATCCCACTAGAAATCCTACATTGCAATTTTTTATTATTTTTTTCGTCTAAGTGGCTCATTCGGAATGCCGGCTGTTCAAACAAAGCCAAAAACAACGTCATTTTTGCAAGTTTCAAATGTTAATATAAAAATAATGTAATTAAATTATAAAAATAAATTATTATTATTTTAATAAAATAATATATATTTTTAAAAGGTGGGGGAGAGGAGGGCGGTGGTTGAGGGTCGAGCCCTCCGCTTCCGCTCTCCCATATCCGGGGAAGGACTCGGTGATGGTGGGGGAGGGTCGGCGGGAGTCGCGACCCCCGGCCGCCGGCGCCGAGGGCCCGCGAGCCTCGCCGCCTCCCCACCATTGCTTGGAAGGGCTAGCGACGGAGGAGGGTCACCGAGGTCGTCGGCCCGCCATCGACGACGAGGGCTCGCAAGCCTCACCGGATCTGGGTGAGGGCCGCGAGTCCTCGTTGAGATCTGGGGTGAGGTTGTGGCCCTCGCCTAGATCCAACAAGGGCTCGTGGGCCCTCGTCGCTGGATGGCCGAGGGCCGGCGACCGGCCGACCCTCCCACTCCGGGTCGTCGGCCCTTCTCGGTGGCGGCAAGGTATGAGGCGACGGCGGCAAGGGCTCAGCGTCTCCCACATCTCCTTTTTCTTTTTAATTAATAATAATTAATAATAATAATTAATTAATTAATTAATAATAATAATAATAATAATAATAATAATAAATATTTGAATTTGTATTTTTAAATGTTTTAAATAAATTTAGTTATAAATTTAATTTAATTAATTTTTATATTAAATTTTTACCACGTCAAAGGCAAACGACGTCGTTTTTGCATTTTTAAGCTATATTAGCATGCAAAACGACGTTGTTTTGCACTTACCTCGCTGGAAAATCACCACATCAGCATTTTGGTCAGATTGGCACTTAAGTGATCTATTTTGCTCTGATTTTGGCACTTAAGTGTCACTTCTAACTTTTGGCACTTAAATGTCCTTTCGTGTAAGTTTTGGCACTCTAGGTGTCGTGATTTCATTAAATTGACTAGATAATCCCTTGTGGATCCTACTTTTGATTTAAAATTACTTTCTTACCTTTTTTCTTTTTCTTTTTTATTTTGTCTCAATTTTACTAAAAGACAACTACCCTCATCCTTTTCAAATAACCTTTCTCACCCTAGCCGCTTCTTCCACACCCACATTCAACATTTCATTCATGTTTGTCTTCTTCTCAACTTAATCTCCATTATTCTAATCTAAGCAAGAAATGTCCGTTCTATATGCAAATATTTACTTTATTTCCCTAGATTATCCTCACAACTGTGAAATTTTCAGCTTCGATATAGTGATTGATTATGCATTATACACAATTTATTCATTTATTCATTATTTTGTTTATTATAGTACGAAATCACTATGGAATATATATATATATATAGATAATTTAGCCCTTAACCTTTCAAGTATCTAGTCCTTCAACTTTCCATAAATAAGTCAAGTTAGTCCTACAATACTAATCACAAGTTTTCATAACTACACTTTTCGCTAGATTTTAGAATATCTTATTATTTCAATTCATTTCCTAAATCAAAAAAAAAAAAAAAATGCGCCACTTTTTATTACCTTTTACCTTTTTGGTCTCTATAAGTATTATAATAGCTTCATCTTTGTCTATTTTAACTTATGATCTCTATAATAAAAATAGTAGAACCCAATTTACAGTTGTATCGAGTTGACATTCCTGCTATTTTAAGTTTAAGTGATTTCATAAGGATATCTTGAAACGGTATTAATCAGTCAATAAATACTTGAATTTATATTAAACTAAATTCCATTACTAATCCTTTCGATAGATAAATCTTTCAAGCTTTTGGGTTTCATGTTTTCGTAATTAAATTTAGTTAAATCTATATATTTTATTTTTGTAAAAGTAATTAATCATTAGATCATTAATTGCAAAGCTTGAAAACACACAGGACATGGGGAAGGCCAGCAATATCGAAAAATCTTCAAACGCCATCACACAAAAACCTCATAATCGAAATACAGGTACCACGTTTCTTATCACAGAAAGAAAAAAGAAGACGCACTTTCAAATCACGACGGCAGAAATGAAAACGACAAAAGTGCATTTCAGATTTTTCTCTGAGTAATTACCTGAAGAAACCGGGAATGCTCCGTTTCATTTCTTATTCTGGTGCACAGGCTTTGTGCTTTCTTCGGTGAGGAACTTGTCATTGACCTCTACGACCTTCCCTCCTTTCCCACAAGTAAGGCGTATTTCCCGCTTGTCCTTCAGCTCGTAATGCAAAAAGACCAATTCCTTTGTTGCCACTTCAACGCCCTTGGGATATGCAGCATTGTCGTGCTGTTTCAGATGAACTTCGCCATCTTTCGAAGGTACGTCAGCAGCAACGAAATGGATCTTTATCTGCATGTTGTGATTCTTTCCGTTGAGGTCGTACTTGCGACTGTCCACATCTATGAATTTTTTCGGCTGGATCTCTCGCACCAGTTCCTCTCTGACCATGGCGCTGGACGCAGCAGCACCATCGATATATTTTTTCATGAATTTTATGATATTGATTTGATAAATTAGTCTTAATTATTAGTATAAATGTAAATAAGAATTGTCAAACCTTTTTATTTAGAGTTAATATCACAAAAAACCTTACATTGGTATACTTTTGATAAATTTATCATAAACTAATTTTTGACAATAAAAAAACTAAAATCGGCACATTTGTAATAAATTTATCCTCAATTAGTTTCTATTATATTAAATTAATATCACAAAAAGTCATAACTTAGTACACTCGGCAATTGTCACATATTATCTAATTCAACAATTTGATGGAAATGGAAACTAATGGATGGTAAATTTATCATAAATGTATTAATTTGAGTTTTAAAAATTAATTTGAAATAAATTTGTTATCTAATCCATGAATGAAACCTAACAAAAAGAAAAAAGTGAACACGGAGTTGAGGATTGAAGTAGCTTGCCTAAAATTTTTTCATGACATGAACCCTTTTATTTATATTGTTACCAAAATTTTTCAAGATGCAAGGATGCCTCCAAAGTTGGGCTAGGGAGATCCGAACCTTCAGAGGACACTCCTTTCCTTAGTCACTGCGGTTTTGCAAAACCCATTCAACAAGAAAGTCAATGCGAATATTAATGTGGGGTGGGAGGTTGTCTTTATCTTTAGACAAGGTATAAAAATATGAAAAATAATTTCAATTTGATCCAAAAAGATTTCAAATTCAAAATATAGGATTTGATTTGGCTCATGAGAAGGAAACGGAAACTACTAGAAAAAAAGTTTATAAACCTATTTAAACTTGTACCAAATCAGTTTTTTCAACTTTTTAACTATGTTAATTAAGTACCAAACATTTTAATGTTTTGTCAATATAGTTATTTTTCGACTAATTTCTACCACAAATTGAGGATGTAGACATCGATGCGTTTTTACGGATACGTTAGCGCTGATATATAATATTAATAATATTTAAAAAAAATTCTGAATTATATATGGGTTAGAAAGTAACGTGCTGAATAGTGGAAATATCAAGTAAAAGAAAGATGAAAGGGAGTGCAACAATTCGAACTCTTATCTTGGTGCTTATATACTATATATATTGCAACCTCAACAGAGTTGCTGGATCTGAGCACGCATTACACATCACTAAGTGTTCGCTTTTCGGCCACCCTCTAACCTGTGAAATGTAGTGAGAATGGTTGATTAAACAAAATAGAAAGGGAAGAAGACGACGACTTGTCTTTCCCGGTCAGCTAATACCACGATCTTACATGTCGCCCTGTCTAGCTGGCTTGTTGCATATTTCTAATCGGCTACTAGTTTGGAGGTAAGAATAAAATAATTAATTGCATATGCATTCCAAAAAATATTGGTCGGTCTTTTCCACCACATGGACCAAAACCATTGGACCATCGAAAGTATTGGCCACCCGATGAGAGCCAGATGATTGATGGTTCTAGGTGATCTTAGGCCCATAGGCAAAAGAAGAATCATCTAGAGGTCTCAAACACAGACACCACATGAATAGAAATAGATCTGCATTTCTTGAGGTAATAACAATGAGCTCATGATGAGGGTGGTGGCGGGCTGAGGGTATATCTCTAAAATGGATGGGTCAGGTTGAAATTGGTTCGATCCAAATTAACTAATTTGATTTGTTTCTATACAATACAAATCTAGTGCCATACTTGATCCAACCCTTTTACTAAAGCACTTCCATATTTTTCCAAATGTAGGAAAACCCATACCTAAGCTAAGATTATAGTACAAAGTGAGCGAGCACAAAATTGAATGGGGGCGAGAGAGAGTTATAATGTGAGTTTGGTTTAAGAAAGTTGTAAACCCTTTTAATACCCATATTATTACAGACTTTACCATTCTAAACCCATTTATAATCCATTTACTAAATACAACTAAATTATATAAAAACCTAGCCAATCAAATATGGGTTAAAAAAACATTTTGACTGGTCTAGCTAAGGGTAGAAGGTGACGACAATGAAGTGAGAGTTGGATGTGGCAAGAAGAGTAGAAAAAGGACGAAAACAAAAAATAGTGGCGTTGTATTAAGAAAAGCTCTCTAAACACCTAGGAACACAAACACAGATGCTCAACTGCTTGCCATGAAACACTCCACGAGCCTCAGACTTTGCCCTATACATGTTGTAACCTAGAGCAACACGCACATAGATAGTGGGATTTAAGTAGCTTATCGTTACATCAAGAACATTCAACATTTTTACGTCAAGCTGACTTGTCAAAGATAACTCCACTGATAATAGATTCCACTTGGACACCACAATAAATAGCTCCACTCCACTAGCAATGGACACTGCCTGGATACCTATGGCCTGTACAGGTGCCTGGATATTCTTTGGCTAAATGCAGACCTTTCGAATGTATACACTGCTCATCCCCCCCCACAATGACCGTAGAAAATTAATTGATCAGTCATAGACTTATTGTAAGATGCAAATTCAGTATTAATTTTTGCAATTTTTATTAATTTTAGCCTAAAATTTTACGCAAAATTCAAATATAATCCACGCATTTCATATCTAACACAATGCAAACATCCATCTTTCACAATGGAAGCACGGTTTCAGGTCCGATAAAATGCATTCAATTCACACAAGAAGCACAAAGAAAAGAACACTTCAAGTGCCATAACTTGGCACAAAGGACACTTAAGTGCCACAACTTACGAAAGGTATACTTAAGTGCCACATTTGAAGAAAAAAATGGATCACTTAAGTGCCGACTCCAGCCAAAGTCCGACCAAAATGCTGACGTGGCATTTTCGCGAAAGGCCCAAACGTCGTTTTTTGCACTCGGTGGCCAAATAATGCAAAAAAACGGGGTCGTTTTTGGGTTGACGTGGTAAAAAAATAATATAAAAATTAATTTAATTAAATTTAAAATTAAATTTGGTTAAAATATTTAAAAATAATAATTTTAAAATTAAAAATTTAATTTTTTTTAAAAAAAAAAAAGGAAAGGGGGGAGGCGGGCGAGGGATTAGCCCTCGCCCGCCGGACGCGCGCCCCGCCACGGCCGGAAAGGGCCGGGCAACGACGGGGGGAGGGTCGGCCGGGGTCGCCGGGCCCCGGGCAGCCGGTGACCCCAACCAATCGGCGGCGAGGGTCGCGGGCCCTCACGGCATCCGGCGAGGAGCCGGTGTGGCCCTCACCCGGCCGGCGAGGGGTGGGCGGTGGCCCTTGGCTTGGCCGAGCGAGGGCCGCGATCCTCCCAGCATCTATGGCTATGGCGAGGGCTCGTGGCCCTCGCCCGGATCCGGTGAGGGCTTGCGAGCCCTCGCCGCCGTTGGCAGGGTGCGGCCTGGCCGGGCCGGATTCCCGGCGGAGCCTCCCGGCTGACGCCGGCCCTTCCCGGTGGCGGCGGGGCGGCGGCGTCGGCGGGCCGAGGGCTAATCCCTCGGCCGCCCCCCCGGCTTTCCTTTTTTTTTTAATTTTTTAAAATTTTTAAAATTTAAAATTATTATTTTTATATATTTTAACTAAATTTAATTTTAAAATTATTATTTTTAAATATTTTAACTAAATTTAATTTTAAAATTATTATTTTTCAATATTTTAACTAAATTTAAATTTAAATTTAAATTAATTAATTTTTATATTATTTTTTTAATTACGTTAGCCCAAAATGATGTCGTTTTTGCATTATTTGGCTACGTTAGCATACAAAATGACGTCGTTTTGGGCTCGTCGCCGGAAAATTTCACGTCGCGTTTTGGCCGGACTTTTGAACGGATTGACACTCAAGTGATCCATTTTTACTCCTATTTTTGGCATTTAAGTGTACCTTTCGTAAGTTATGATGACTTAAGTGTCATTTCTCGGCAAGCTGTACCAAGACTCCGGGTGTCAGCACGTCTGAAGCACACCAAATGGAAAACCAACTGGCTATATCTCTGCACTCAACCTTGATGTCATCGACATACTAGTCTACATCCCAAACATATCGACGAGCGATCTAGTGTTACATTAAGTAAAATCACTTTAATCTTCTGCGACGACATTAGTGATGACACTCAATTTGGATGCAACCGTACAACATTACACCCGTAAACATGAAAAGCAGCAGCAGTGCCCCATGATATTTGATCTGGCGAGGTTTTATTTTCGCTAGGCTGCACCGTCGCTGAGGGACTTGTTGCGACTTGCCACCACCACTCTCATGTGAAGAGCTCCTGGTGAGGTCCAGCTGCTCCCCGTTGCGGTCCAGCTCTTCGTGGTATGTCAGTAACATCGTTATGTTTTCGAAGATCGCAACGAACGCGAATATGGAAACCAGTAAAGAGAGACCCACGGAATCCATTTCAGTTTACACTTGATCGTCGTCGAGGACGGCATAACAGAAGTGAAAATCACGCTCTGGAAGAGGAAGTAGAAATTTGTGGAACTGGAGAGTGCTACTGATGAGGTTCGCAATACGCTCTTCTACCTTACTAATAGCCTCTTTAAGAAGTTTCCAGGTGACATCTTGATCGGATTCTTGTGCGGTGCCTGCCTCCAGGTTCGACATTTCGAATTCTCTCTTTGATGGGCGTTTGAGTAGGGGCTTGGAGTAACGAGCGACAGAGGGAAAAAATGGAAAGAGCGTCTGCAGTAATTCCTTCATGGTGCATACCGGCATATATATAGGTTGGAACACCCATGTGTACGTTCTACTAAATAACGTCTAGCTGTCCCCGTTCTACGTTCTGAGAGGAAGTCTTTTAAACTTATATAAATTAGGGTTTCCAGAAATATGCGCCAGTATTGATCAAGGAACGTACGTAATGCGTCTTTCAGCTCATTGCACTCGGTTTTCAATTTTCTATTCACAACCGGAGACAAATTTGAGTGGATTCGAAACGAGAAGTAATCGAAGAGTGAGTGAGTAAAGCAAGGGGAGAATGTTTTTCGTCTGGGGTTTTATTCACAGTCTAATATTGATACCGGGATAAAATAAATGTCAATTTACTTATTTTCTTGCCACAAAGTTCGCCCCTTTTTCTCCGGCAATCGATAAATAGCTACCCGCTTTCGTGGCGGAATTAAAAAGAAAACAACGTGATTGTATAGGGTTCTTATCTTTTTGACAGTTTTATATACCTTGTTATTATGCATACATGTACATATAAAAGGTGTGTTTCCTTTGTATTGATTCCTTAATCCCGAGAAACAAATCACCGATTAATGTTGTCCTGATTAACTTATATTTTTGTGTATTATGTACTAATTTTTGCCATATGTTTGATTGTAGTACCGAATGGATCACGAGATCACAAGTTTGAGTTATATGACAGCGAACCTCTGTCAACTTATGTTTTATGCATTTGCCTATCTACAGGATTCCTGATTTTTTGGCATGTTAGTAGGGCTATGATCACCAGCTTGTACACCAATGAATAGAATCTTTAGTGTCAAGTGTGAGACATAATGCCCACAAGGGTATTTACCTAACCGCCCTTCCTTGCCCTTTTGCTTCTTAAAGAAAAGATCTACTTTGGTTTTTTAATTTTTTTTCTATGAGAACTTGCTCTTAGGCTTGTTTAAATCTGTTACCAATCCTCTACAATGTTGTCTCTATGGCCTGACAGAGTGATTTATCTCATTTTTTCGCCATTTTCAGTAATAACACTTCATTGAGCTACGTCATGCTTCTTCCCGAGTATGACGCTCGAATGCAAAGTCAAATTGGCAATGGTTTTCCCCCTTTCGCACCCAAGTATTGCCTACCCTCAAATTAATGAGTCCAATCTGTCATTCTTGGGTTTCGACATTCAGATCCAAAAGCCAAAAGTCAACTTGAGATATTGGAACATCGTGAATATTATTTTCTAACATAGCAAAACCGACATTTAATGAATCCGATCTCTCATTCTTGGGTTTCAATTTTTCATTTTCCACGAAGAGCGCAAGAATCTTGGCGAATTAGCTGGAGTTTACCTTTCGGAGGAATCCGTAGATTAATTACCCATAAGGTCTTCCCTAGTAGCCTGTACAACGGGCCATGTGCACATTCTGCTCTCTAGACAACTGAAGGAGTGGGGCTTTCAAACTTAGTTTATTTCAATCTATATGAAACACTAATGAAATATCTTTTGATTTTTATTTACTAATTAAGCCACTATGTTCTACATGAAGGCCAAAAGTCACTATGATGAAGGAAAAACATGCATTAAAGTGTTGAATCCTAAATCATCATGTATAATCTAAGTAGTTACATGAGTAATGAGAACGCAAACAAGCTTGACAAGATTGAAAAGGTAAGTCTGTTGATCATAAACTCTATAGAAACATGATAGGATCTTTGTTTTATTTGACAGCATAAGACCAAATATCTAGTTGTGTATGCATGTATACTCAATTATGTCAAATCCAAAATCATATTTAATTGTTGTCAAGAGAAAAATAAAATATATTGGAACATTTTTTATATTAGGATTGTGGTATCCTCATAATTCAAAATTTAAGCTGTTTGGATATTATGATGCTAATTTTGTAGTATGCAATATTCATAATAAAAACACATGTTATCAATTAATGGTTTGCATGCTAATTTCATAGCTTTTAAAGAAACAAAATTCAGTGCCTTAATCAATGGTGAAGCTGAGTACGTAGCTCTTGATAGTTATTGTGCTCAACTTTTGTGGATGAAACAGCAACTGAGTGAATTTGGTTAAAAAAAGTCAATATAAGAGGTCAAGCCTTGCCTTGGGTGGGTGAGGCTCGGCCCTCGTTAGTGGTTGGAGGGATCGAGTTTCCCGGAGGGCGACAAGGTCAATCTCGCCAACCCTTGCCTCTGGCTAGTTGCCAAGGCCTAGCAACCAGCTAAAGGAGGAAAAAAGGGAAGATAAAAAAAGAAAGAAAAGAAAAATACATAAATATATAAATTCGAAAAAATAAAATATTACTAAAAATTATCCACATCAATCCCGATCGTGCCACATAAGATGTCTGTCGTTTATGTCAATTGTTTTCGATCAAATTGGCCATATGGACTCAATTGGTAAAATTAAAATATTTATGACCAAATTAAAAGAGTGCCATAGGTTTAGGATTTTTTGGATAATTTTTTTCCTATTTGATGTTGTTGAGATTTTTGTAGCGAATGTGTACTCTAAGGACATTTTTTCACCGTTTGAGATATTTACTCGGAAGTAGTGTTTGGATGTCTCTTTCCTCCGTTCCTCATTGAGAGGGGCTTGAAGTGGATGGTTTATGAAGATGAACATCACTTATACAATAATAAAGCAAGAGTAAATACGAGAGCTGATCGTATTCCGTGACACACCAATAAAAAATTTGGTTCTTCCAGCCAGAGATGCTAGAAGGTATATTCTTAAAAAATGAACAAACTAAAACAAAAGGGAGAAACGTATATTCTATTCATTTTTCCAAAAGACAATTTCATTCATTTGTCATAATCAAATATAAGATGAATATAGAAAGTTTTCAAGGAAAGCAAAACAAAACCACAAAAAAAAAAAAGAGTACAACTTATAACCATAATCATGCTTTCATTTAAAAAAATCAGATCTATTGTAGTTTCAAAAAACAATCGGTGGCCGATAACTAGAACCATCAATGATGGGTACATGCCAAGATTTTCCCGTCCAAACACTATGGCTTGTAGTGTGCGCCTTAGGTTTAACATCCTTAACACCATCGCCATACCGAGATGACAATAACAACAATATGTTGAACCACCACAAATTGAACACCTTAAAAAGAACTCTAAGATCTAAATTTAAATCGAGAGAGAAAATTTCTCAAATTGAAATTTACAGCTAATAGAAAGAGCTTCTGCCAAATCTCGAAGAAGTCATGGAATCACTAGCTGGATTAATACGACCTTCTCATAATTTTATTAACTATAAACAGATTTATTCACCATGATGAGTGGATAAAAGCAACAACAACGAGGCAAAAGAAGACGCCAAATGAAAAAAAGACTCCCAGATTGGATCTAGAGATTAGGAAACCAAGGATTAGAAAAGAAAAGCAAAGAAAGATGGCTGAGAGCCTACGGATGAAGTTTGATGATTTTTTTCTTTTTTTCAGAGAGAGGGTTCCCAACGAAGAGAATAGGGTTTTCCTTCAACATGCCTCGTAGTGGAACTTGCAATGTCGATTCTACACGCACACTCTAAATTTGGCCAAAAAAAGGACAACTTTTAATGCAAGTCATTAATACTTCTGCCATGAGCCGGAGTAATTTTAATGATTTTATTTCGTAATTTCCTTTTCGACACACTAGTTTCATAAATTATGAAGTCTGTTTACACCAGCCGATCCGAATAAACATCATTTGTGCATCTGAACGTTCGACAAAGTTGATTCAGTTTCCAAAAGTAAAATTCAGAAGACGTAATGACATCCACATACTACATCGACTTGGGTAATCTATACTTTACATAATCAATGAGATTAGGAATTCCTTTCATTTTTTCCATTGCCAAGCATTTCGTATTTTACACGATACAAACTTTCATCTTCTATAACGGAAGCATATTTTTTTGGTCCAGATTAAATTAATTAAATTCACGTAAGAAGCATTTGCAAATGGAAAACCAATTGGGTCACATCTATGTACTTTGACCTTGATATGATCAGTTAAGAATAACACCGTGGAAGACAAAATTGGGAATTTCTATATATTTCAATGCATTATAGTGAAGAGTACATCGACATATTTATAAGCTTTATGAGATGGTTATCTAAGAAAAATATCGTGCAATCTTGATAAATATATAATAATAATATCATAATTGTCTCTAATATAAATAAATATCCTATAGGAAATTTTAAGAATCTCTAATATAATATTACTAACATGATCGACAAAAATTACTTGCCATAACACTAAGTGATCTAGTCTTACATTTTGTAAGAATCACATTAATCTTTTGTAATTATCAGCGATGACACCCAAATTGATGGCAGCCATATAACATTACACCTGTAAACACCAAAAGCAGCAGCGGTGTCGGATAATATATGGTGTAGCATCGTCGCGAGTTTCCATTTTCTTTGGGCTGCACCGGCCGTTCACAGGAGCCGTCGGAAGTTCTACCAATGTCGTGGAGGTCCGCCTCATCAAGTCCAGTTGCTCCCAGTTTCGGTCCAACTCCTCTTAGTATCTCAGTAACTTCGAGATGTTCTTGTTAATCGCGACAAAGTTGAATATGAAAACCAGTAGAGAGAGGGCAGACGGAATCCATCTCAGCTCGCACTTGATGGTTGTCGAGGATGACATAACAGAAGAAAGATCACACCCAGGAAGATGAAGTACAAATTCACGTAATCGGGAATTTTACTTTCGAGGATTGCAATCCGCTCTTCTAGCTTCTGGCTGGCCTCGTTAAGTTTCTCGATGCTCTTTTGAACTTGCTTGGAAGCTCGTGTGGTGCCTTGCTCTGGGTTCGGCATTTGGAATCCCCTGTTCTGATGGGTGTTTGTGTAGGAGCTGAGGGAGAGGCGGAGTGAAAAAATAGAAAGAGCCCTCTAACGAGCGACAGAGGGGAAAACATAAAGAGCGTCCTCAGTACTACCCTCGTGGATTTAGGACTACTGAATGACAGAGGGAGAAAATAGAAAGAGCGTCTGCAGGAATGCCTTCAAGATCCATGCCGGCATATATAGTTTGGAACACCCATGTGCGTGTTCTCTATTAAGTAACGTCTATAGCTACTCCGTTCTCCGTGCTGAGACGAGGTCATTTCAAGCATATAGAAATTAGGGTTTCTAGGAACATGTGCCACTTTCGATCGAGTCGTGGATGTAAATGCGTTTTGCAGTTCATTGTCCTCGGTCTTCTACTTGCTGGCAACCAAAGAACAATTTGAATGATTTCAAAACAAAATTAATTGAAGAGTGTGTGAGTGAGGTAAGAGGAAAATGTTCTCGGACAAGGGTATTATTCGCAGTCCAATATTGATTCCAGGACAAGAAACATGTCAATTTTACCTATTTTACGGCCAAAAGTTCACCTTTTTTTTTGGATAAATTGATAAAGAGTTACTCCCCCTTTAGACGGAAGAAAGAAACATGCGATTGTAGAGTGCTCTTGTTTGTGTGACAATTTTATGTATGATGTTCCTTCGTATTGATTCCAAAAATCCCAGGGAACAAATCTCCCCGTATTGTTGTCCAGATTAAAGTAGCGGTTTTTTCTATTATTTATTGATTTTGCTATGTACTCATATTAAATTGGGCATATTATTATCTATTAAGTCACATGTTAAACTCATGTTCGTGAGTAACCACTTGGGTTCTTACCCTACAAGTGACCGCCCTTATCACGGAAGGGGGAGATGGGGGTTTGAATCCCACCTTCTTAGGGGTTGGGATGGGGACGAATTAGTCTTAGGTGTAGGTTTTCGACTTTGGCGCTACGCAAGGAGGTAGGGCAAAAATATGAGAGCGAGTTAGAATAGGAATAAAGTAGAACCGACCAAAAAAAAAAAAAAAAAAATGTGTCGTGAGTGAACCTTTGGGTAGCTTGTGCCTTGTGCATAGACTACCTTATTTGCTATCTGACTTTTGGCACTTAGATACAGCTACAGTCATGCTTGTGTCGCAGTGGACCTTTTGCAGCTTGTGTCTTGTGCATAAACTACCTATTTGCTCTCGACTTTTGGCACTTAAATATAGCTACAGTCACGAGTGAACCTTTGGGTAGCTTGTGCCTTGTGCATATACTACTTGTATGCTCTCTTGACTTTTGGCACTTAGATACATCTACAGTCATAGGGTTGTGCACCTATAAATGCACTAAGAAGTTATGACTCATGCAAAATCTTCCATAATGAGCATGGAACTCTCGTGGTAATGTTCAGGAGGGTATATTTATGCCAGTCGTCTTTCTATGCCAATCTTCTTTCTTTGCTTCATTTTCTGATGAGAACCTACTCTCAGGCTTGTTTAAATTTATTACGAATCCTCTATAATGTTATGTCTACTGCCAACGGTGTGATTTATCTTTCTTTTCACTATTGTCCATAACAACATTTCAGCGAATGCAAAGTCATTTGGCAATGGTCTTCTCGTGAATCCTATCTGCCATTCTTGGGTTTCGATTTTCAAATTCAAAAGCCATCGGTCAACTGGAGAAGTAGGAACATCACGAATATTATTTTCCACAGAGCCAAACCCCAAAATTAATGAGTCCGATCTCTCTCACTCTTGGGTTTCAACCTTTCATTTCCCACGAAAAGCGCAAGAATCCTAGCTGAAGTTTACTTTCACATGGAATCCTAAGTTTAATAACCAAAGGTCTTCCCTAACAGCCGGGACAATGGACCATGTGCATATTATGTTCTTAAGACAAATTGAAGGAATCAGGCGTTCTATCTTTATTTATTCACATATTTTGGTGGAAATTTTCCCTTTTTTTATGGAATTTCATTAATCAAATATAGATTCGATAACCTGCAAATGTATCTTTTACCAAATCTGCACACATTTGTAAGACTAATTACCCAAGATCTTTCTAAGCCTGTACCATGGACCATGTGCAAATTATGTTCTCTAGACAAAAGAAAGAGTCGTGCCTCCTATTTTAGTTTTCGTCTCTCTTCTTCGCAGAAATTTGCCATTTCTCTTACAATATCATTGATAAAATAGAGTCGTACTTAACTATTTAAAAGATATAGAAATTGCCAAGTAGAATTATCTACTTCTTCTATGACAAAGCCACGTGGAAGATTAATCTTTTTCATTTCTAATAGGTTGAAAGTTGCTTTTCCTTAACGAAAAATCAACCTAAAACACATGAGAAAATTTGTAGTTATTAATAAGGGTTAATATTATGAAAAAAATCTTAAACTGGTATATTTGTGATAAATTTGCTTCAAATTAATTTTTTGACTATAAAAAATCACAAAGCGGTATACTTGTTACAAATATATCTCAAACTAATTTTTTTTATGACCAAAAATTCCAAATTGATACATTTTGTGAAAAATTTATTCTCTATAGTTTTCATTAAATTGGATTAATTCTTCCAAAAATCACAAATCAGTATACTCGTCAACTAACATATTTCATCGAACTCAATGATTTAATTGTAAAATTTAACGAAATTTGTTATAGATGTTCCAATTTAGGATTTTTGGCAGCAAACACTTAATTTTAAATAATATTGTCACTAGTATCTGAGTTTAAGATTTTTTAAATGCTTGCCATTAACCCCTTCTAACGATAAATGCTTGCTTATTTTTCCAATGAAGAAAAAGCTACCAACCGTATTGTTAATTATTCATTAGATTTAACAAGATATTGAAAATTACTTTTCTAAACAAAAATTACAAGATACCATGTATGAAGAACTTACCAATCTAAATGTCAGTACCATTTGCGTTACATAGAACAGTCGACATCCACGTTAGCGATTTTTTTACCAAAATTGGGCAGGTGGACTCTATTGGCAAAACGTAAAAAGATTTATGACTCATTGCTAAATTTTGATCGAATTGACTCAATTGGCTCTCACAACCATAGGCCGGGGCCTCGTGCCTCGCCAAGATCTAGGCAAGGGTGTCGGCCCTTGCCTAGATCCAAGCACCTGTCACCTATGGCTGATGTCAACATCATGGCCCTCACCTAGACCAGGCCAAGGTATGGCAAACCTCACTAGCCAATAAGTAAAAGAGTGTTAGCCATTCGGGCAAGAGCATCCCTTGCCTATGGCCAACAAGGGTCACCAACCAAAGTTGGAATAAAAAGAATAAAAGAAAATAAAATAATTTAAAAATATATCATAGTACTATTTAAGAATGTCCATGTTAGCAACGGTTGACATCTACATTAGTGATTTTTGACTATCAATGGCTCAATTGATAAAATGTAAATTGGTTTATAACTCAATTAACACACTTAAAATGTTTAAAACTAAATTAGCGAAAGTATATTAGGTTTATAATTTTTTGGACAATCTTTTTCATCAAATAAGCTTTTGAAACTTTGAACTTAGAGTTAAGTGTAGGGTAATATATTTTCGTATGCTCTGGGTTTGACGCCCCTATTATAATAACTTCTTCTCAAACCAACTCACTATCATAAAAAAGTCCAATTGTGACCCCACATTAGCTCAATTTATGAAATTTCGAATTTTGGAATAGTTTTAGACTTATATTATCAGAATACTTCGCGAATTTCAAATTTGTCACAGGCAAAGTCCGTCAAATCTCATGATACTTCTGTCAGCGATGTCTAACACGCTAACTCTTTACTCTCGAGACAGCTTATGGGGTAAACTATTGTATTCGATTCATGGGTTTCTCACACTTTCATCATGCTTTATGATTGGTCAATCTGAGCGGTAGGTTTAGAGGTTACGTACTTCGAGAGTCCATCTTGCTACTTCTTCCAGCAACAGATTTCATTATCGTCATCTGAAAAGGGGTATGCATAGCTGCCTAAATATCTCACAAATCTCTGAGAAAGATCTAATCCGAAGTAAATTTCGTCTGTGCCTCTTGTTGGCCGGAACTAGAAAATTAGGGAATGGTATTGATTCCTGCTAGAATAGATTAAGGACTCCTTTTGTGCCCGTCCAAACATAGAAAGACCCTAAGTCAACATGGTCAAGTTTTGGCCATTTGGACTCATTTGAAGCACCATGATTCGGCTGCAGTTGAATTGTTGGAATCATCTTGAATTTCGTGGTTCGTGTCTTGTCGCAATTCAATTCACATGTCGATATTAATCATTATATGAACTCTTTTAAATATAGGCCTAATTCCAAAAAAAAAAAAACCCTACTTTTTGACTAGGAACAAAATAACTCAACATTTCAAACATCTAGAAAAATAAGAATTAATACAAATGAAAAACTCCAAATTAGTATACTTGTAATAAATTTATCCCAAATAGCCATAAAAAACTTCAAATGGTATACTTTGTGACAACGCCTAAACTAATTTGTTGACCTCCAAAAACCCATAAACTAATTCATTTATGACAAACATACCCTCTATTAAATTAGATTTATATTACAAAAAACTGCAAACTAATACAATTGTGACATATGGAGAGTAAAATCACAAATTGATACACAAGTTAACCTGGGTGTTATCTAATTAAGCATTTTGACAGTAAAATTTAACGGAACTAATACTTGAGTAAATTTGTCATAAGTTTATCAGTTTGAGAATTTTGGTGGTCAAAAAATTAGTTTGGATTAATTTATCATGGGTATACCCGACTTGAGATTTATCGTGGTATTAACCCAAAAAATAAACACAACATTTTGTAACTGGGACAACAGTATAGGACTTCTTAAGTGTTTAGAAAAAGCCCAATCTTTCACTAGTGAGAAAAAAATGCCATCCATTACAAGTTCCATCCATTCCCACGATTAAATCGCATGCGTTATCCAAGGAGCTCACTATGCTGAAGTGCATGACAAATCGCATTAATATCTTTCGTCTTTATCCAAAAAGTGAGAAATTTGGATGCAGAGATTGTAAACTAAAATTAATAACACAGATTACAAATTAAGAACCGCATCTTCTTGGAGGCGGTTGATATGACTCACTGTGCACGTTAGCATAGTTAATGGTGACAGTGGAAGGAATTTGTAAAATCTGTAACTTTTTGGCCTTGGATGAAAGATTGAACTTTTTTTTGGAAACATTGGAAAGATGGTTTCAGAGAAGCGGAGTCTCTCGAGGAAGCCGTAGACACCAATTTTGTCTTGTCGAGTAACCTTATCCCAATTGACAAGGTCGGATGCTTCGCACTCACTTGCACTCACTTTCATTCTTCTTGGTCGGCGATCTTCGCCTTCGGCCGTCTGAAACCAACTGGGCGAACTGGTTTTACATTCAAACCTCATAAGGATTCCAGCTTTAGAAGTGAAGCAAATTCTTTGCGCAGATTCTGTACATTAGAGGGGCGTAACAAGGATGTCTGAGAGCAGTCTGAGCCTTCCCAGAGCCGCAACTCCTTTGTTTCGCAGCGTCCTCTTTTGTTCATTTCTTTGCCTGCCTTATTAGTATTCTTGGTTTTCTCCATGACATAGAGATGCGTTTCCTTTTTTATTTTGCACCATGATGGTTATATATGACGGAAGTTCTGTTGATTCATGATGGCACTTAATGATCCATTTTTGCTCCGATTTTGGCACTTAAGTGTCACTTTCTTAACTTTTACATTTAAGTGTCCCTCCGCACTCCTTATTGCACACTCCAGGTAAGTTTCACAAACGTATCAAATAAAAGGATGGGAGTTGATATCCAATAACTTTACTAGGGAGATCACCAAAGGGAGCTCAAGTCCAAGTCCATTAGCATATTCAATTGAACCCACTTTTACTCAACAACTTAAGCCAATGATTTATGGGCACACAAATTTTCCGAGTGGAACTTTTATAACATAACTCATACGTGCATCTCAACAATTTTCAAGTTCACGGTAAGCAATATTTGGGACATCTAAGAGATACCCAAATCATTAGTGGAATTTGAAGTTCGTGGTGGCTTACTGGCACTAGTTGACACCATCTCCCTCTGATTCTTTTACAGATTTCGGATGCGAGGATTACAATCACGGAACTGAAGCCTGGAGCGACAAAAACTGTGATTACAATATAGAAGACGCCTGTACAAACTTTTGCTGCTCATTCTCTTACTCAAGCAATTATAATGATTGAATCAGAGTAGGTTTGACGGATCTTTATCCGGTAATTCTTACAGAATTAATATTTGTCGACATTGACAGTTGAGCATTTACGTATGATCTGCAGTAGCAGGCTGCAGGTGCTGTATGTTGCATAAACTTTAAGCTCTCGTGTTATTGTATCTCAAAGACATTCAGCTTTAAGGTGCGTATATATTACCATTCAGGTCTGATCAGGCAGCGACTGATCATGAGACTGTGATTGAGCTATAATTACTGTTCTTCGGTCATGTTTTTCCTGTAAATTTATTGGCAGGCTTAGCAAAGAAAAAACGACAAGTTATGTAAGCTTATCATACTCTATTTACGAACAGCGTGCCTATTAATGTCAAACGGTAGGGTTGAACTAAGTGCAACAACTCTTGGGTTTGACTTGTATCTTCAGAATAGTTTGTGAATTTTCAGGTTTATCACCGGAAAGTTCTTTAAATCTCATGCAACTTCCACCATCGATCTCTATGATGCCAACTATTTACTCTCAAGAGGACTGATCAAGTTAGCTCGCGTGTTTGATTCATTGGTTTCTCCCACTTGAACACGCTTTATGTTTTGTCAATAGATTTCTTTACAAAGAACTTATTGACAAAACCTGTGTGACGGGAGACTCAATTATGATGTGCTGCCTTCAGACTCAGATTTATGTTCCTGTAACAGAAAAAATATAATCGATCTTTCATTTTATTTTCCTGATTCTGATATATCCCGTTTCAAGGGGGATTGTACGCTGTGGCATGCAGCAATCATCAACTAAGAAGTCGTAACCTTTCCAAAATCCTAAGACAAGGCATTCTTTTGGGCCATTTTTAGATAAAATTCCGAAGAAGAGTGGTCTCTAACTCTGGTTTATCTATGAATTACAAAGAGTCTCAGGTCATAAATGATCTTGGATGGTGCCGGCCCCCTGCAAGATCCTCTATGGTGCAGATTCAAACTGCTATTTCTGGTGTGTTGTTCCCCAATGCGGCAATTGATGATATGTCGATTTGGATTCCTTGTTCATCCGGTTCTTTCACTACCTCTATTGCTTGGAAGACATTGGAGTGAAGCGCCAGCATGTTGATTGCCACAATGTATTTGGTTCAATCCATCTATTCCCAAGCATTGTTTTTATCTCATGGTTGCATGTTCGCCATAGGCTTGCCAGTCGACATGGGATTGTTTAAGTGGTGTTCTGTGTCTTCAGCTAGCTGCACTGTATGTGGCCTTGCGAGAGTAGAGATCATCTATTCTTCTTTCTTTTCTTTCTTTCTTTTGTCGAAAGTGCCTTGATTTCATTGATAACTTGAAAGTAGACCAGAGGAGGGTTCAAAATCATAACATAACAAGGGCCAAAGTGAGAATTGGGGGTTGGAAATCCAATTCGGGCTCGAGAGATTCATTTTGGTAGGCCTTTGCAATTCAATTCACGGGGCTGATTAGGATGTGTATGGTAACATTTTTTTATTCCCGAAAATAATTTATATTTAGAAATAGTTTTTTTTTCTATTTCATGTCTTTGACGAGTTTTTGAGTAAAAAAAAAAATGCATTTGGTAACTGCACAAAATTTTTAAACTCAAAGTGGAAAAATAATAAAAATGCATTTGTCATGACTCATTTCTATTTCCATTTTTTTAATTTTTAATTAATTATAAAATGTTAATGGAGACTTAACAATTCATGTTTGGATAAGATTGGACTTTTGTAAGTTGTGATCAAAATATTTTAGGGATAAGTCCTCCAAGTCCTAAAACTTGTCACGAAAATGCATTTCGAGTCTAAAACTTGCAAAAAGTGCATTTCAGTCCTACAACTTGTCAAAATGTTTTCAAACGAGTCCTAAAAATCGACGCCGTCTAATTTCTTAACGGAAAAAGCTGGCGTGGCCCCGCGTGGCTTTTTTTTAATCGTTCTCTCTCCTCCGTTGCGAATAGTTTTTTAAAAAAAAAGCCACACATGCAGAACGCGTTGTCTCCTCCTTTCTCCTTCGCCATGACGCCGTCTCCTCCTTTCTCTCCTTCGCCCACGACGCCGTCTCCTCCTCCCACCTTCGCCCGACGCCGTCTCCTCCTCCCACCTCTATCTCTACTTCTTCTTTCTCTATTCCGAGTGTCCCCTAAGCCCCAAATCGAATTCGTCCAAACCCTAAGCCCCAAATCGATCTCGGCCGAACCCTAAACCCCAAATCGGGTCGTCCAAACCCTAAGCCCCAAATCGATCTCGTCCGAACCCTAAAGCCCAAATCGAATCTGTCCGAACCCTAAGCCTCAAATCGATCTCATCCGAATCCTAAACCCCAAATCGATTTCTGTCAACCCTAAGCCCCAAATCAAATTTGACAATCTGCGGTTATCTTGCGATTTGGTCCTCATCGACCTCGGGATTCGGACGTCGTCGAGTTCGTGTTCTTTCCTTCCTTTGGCGATTGCACGTTCGTGCAAAGATCTCGCTTAATGGAGTCTCGACATCTCGCGTGGCGATTGGCATCGGGATCAGCCTTACGGTCCCAACGGCGGTGATGGCAACTCCTCCTCACGCGAGTATCGCTCTCTCATTATAGCATTTTGTTGTTTTCCATTCTCCAATACTAGGCGACAAATTAGAACATTAATGCAGAAGTAAGTTATGGTTGTCTATTCATACAGTGCATATGAAAAAAAGATGTTTTTTGGAGATTGAAAACATCTCCTAAATCTCTCGAGTAAACACATTATGCAGAAATTATTAATATGAAGACGTTATGAAGGAATCATAATATAGCTAATATACTTCTATTAGGTTCCTATGTCAATACGAAGCCCGAAGAATGAGGGCAGCAACATCTCGCATCCAAGTAGCGTAACTCCTAATGAGGTCAACTCGGAGCTAACATGTTATTGTGGCCTTCAATCGCCAATTCTTATGGCAAAGACAAAGAAAAACGGGGAAGAAGGTTCCATGGATGTGCTAAGTTTGATAGTCCAAGTTGCTGCAATTTTTTCATGTGGGTGGATCCAAAGATACCAAATCATGTGAGGGACATGATAGTTGACCTCCTTGAAAGAAATCAAACATTGTCGAATCAAGTCAATCGAGGGGTGACGGAGTCGAGGTGAGCTCATTGTTAGCTGAAATGAAGAGTCAAAGGCGAAAAATAGACGTTTAAAGGAGGAGCTTGCATAAGTAAAGAAAGGGAAGATGCTATATCAATCAGCATTCATTCTATGCATGTGTTATATCGCTGTATTGGTTATATATAATGTGAAAGTTGGTGGGAAATTTCTAAGTCTTCCATAGTACTTTCTATCTGAGTTTGTAAATTTGAACACTAGTTGTGGATAATTGAGATGGGAATGAGATCTGATGTGAGTTTGTAGTTTGCAAGACCGGTTGTTTGCCATGCGAGAAATTACTATTGCATTACAAAATGTTGCTTGATTTGTGTGCTTGTCAATAGCACTACATGAGCTATTGCCACCGTAAATAAATTTGCAACTTCAAAAATGGTGATTAACTCCCTTATTATGCAATCGAGATTGTTAATTGGTGATTTTTTCATAATTTTAATAACGAGCTTGCCTCAAATGGAATGTGTAAAATCAAGTGAAATCAAAGTAGTCGGCTACAATACCTAAGTTACCTAATCAAATCTTCCATGAATCATCCAATGCGGGCCATGAGACCACGTAGAGCAAAACCCCATCATATAAAATGAAAATTCTGCATGGCCAATTTCAGTAATTACCTATTAACAATCCCGAAGAGTAATCACTTTCGTGCATTATCCAAACCAAAACCAAGCATCCCACATAACTTGTTGAAACACGATTCATTGACAAAGCAACATGCTTACATTTTCGGTGCGCAAAAGGTTCTGTTCAACAAAATATGCACTTTTACTACAGAAAAAGGTTCTATGCACAAACGCTACACGTCTCATACAAAAACCAGCTAATAATTGATATACATTCACCTAACAACACCAATTTCAGCAGACATATCAATCCAATATGATGGTCTCCGGTGGTCCGAGGGTTGAGCCTTCACTTGATTACCCGAATTCTGGCGCTTTTCCTTATATATGGTCTCGCAGCGATAGGCTTTTGGAGGAGTTGTTGTAGCCTGAGATACCGAGCCTCGACGTTGTAATAGTGGCTTTGGCTTCATCGCAACATGCTTTAGGAGGTAATGTTGCGCGAGATGATTGAGATTGGGAACTTACCTTGGGTTGTGATGGTGCCTTTCGCTTTAAACCAAGATGTGACCTATTGTAGCCTTAGATGACCGAGCTTCGGGATTGGCCTGAGGTTGCGATAGTGGCTTTGGTTTCAGCGCAAATGCTTTGAGGAGGTAATGTTAGACGAGATGATTGAGGTTGGGAACTTACCCGGGTTGTGATGGTGCCTTTCGCTTTAAACCAAGATGCTTCCCGACCTATTGTAGCTTGAGATGACTGAGCTTGAGAACGGCACGAGGTTGTGATATTGTCGTTGGCTTCATTGCAACGTGCTTTGGAGGATCTACCGTTGCATGATATGACCGACGTCGTGAAGTGGCCTTGGGTTGTAATAGTGGCCAGCGTCACCGCAATTTGTTTTCGAGAAGCTGCTGATATATGATATGACCGAGGTTGTGCACCGACACAGGAATGCACCTTTGCTGTTGATGTAGATCTTGTGACTACCCCTTTCTCCGGTAGGTTAACGATTCTTGCACCAATTGTATTAGGCTACATAAGAATGAGTATCTTTTTAGCTTAAGGAGATAAGTAATTGCTATTATAAAAATTTAAAAATATTACTCACCTTGCTAATATGAAGGTTTGTCATAGGATTTGCGTCAACACCTAACCTTATCATTTTCATCCTCTTGGCTTGTGATTCTCTCGTATCATGCAATTTTCAGTGGTAGGTCTTTTAAACTGAAATAATAGAAAATTCATTCAACATGAGAACGTAATCACAATACATGTATACTTGGGGATTGAGGTATTACTCACCGGAATTTTTTCCGTCTATGCTTAGCCATTATATTGGCCGAGCAACTGCCTTCCCTTGATCCGAACGAACTTCACCAAAAGCATTGGCCTCACCACTACATCCTTTAACATCGGCATTAGCATGAGCGAAGCCGTGGCACTATATTTTCTTACATTTGCATGACCACTACATTCTCTTACATTTGCATTAGCCTAAGCAAAAGCATTAACATGCCCACTATTGTCTCTTATTGAATTTGCATTTGCAAAAGCATTGGCATGGCTTTGGGATCCTCCTTCTAAGCTATGCTTGTCGTAGCTTTAGCTTTAGCCTGAATATATATTCAAAATTACTAAATTGGAATCTTAATATACACAACTTACAATAATGGTTAGATGACAACTTATTTGTCTTTTTCTAAGCCTTGGTCCAATGGAATTAACCTAAGCTTGAGCATGAGCTTTAGCTATACTTACATTAGCACGAGCATTGGATGTACATATATTGGCCTGAGCATTGGATATACATACATTACCTTAAGCATTGGCCTGAAAAGCACATATTAAGCATTGATTAACATGTTAAAGTGACATGCCAAACATTAAGATGATTAGTTAGTTGAGGAAATACATTTTTTAAAGGACATCCCTTGTAGTTATATCCAACCACATTGCAAGCAGAACAAGTCATTTGCTTACTCTCTTTAGTCATTTTATCACCTCTTACAAGCTCAATCGGTTGCTTTCTTCTAATCTTTTTTGGCCTACCAAGCATTTTCTTCATTGGTGGGGGTTAAGGAGCTTCTTTATTGGCTTTATTCCAAAAAATTTCTCCTCTCACAGTAGGCATCATGAATTGATAAGCACTTAGATACTTTGCCTTATTGAAGCACTCAGCTAGATAGTCAATCGGGTCATTTCTCTTATGGTGTATTTCACAAATGGCATGACAACATGGAATTCCACTAAGTTCCCAAGCTCTACAATAATAAGTTTTTAAATTCAAGTCAACAACATGTTTGTCACCACCTTCCGTAATCTCATATTCTTCATTTTCATTCCATATCAATTGGCAATACCTACTAGCAACTATATTCTTATGTAACTTATGCATAATCCTTGGATGATAATTTCTAATTTACCTAGCATTATATTCATAACCATGATTCTAATATCCTTCAGCATACTCACAATGACCTTGCACCTAGCTTTCACACACCTACCATTAAAAACTTCGCTAAGATTATTATCAACGACATCACATTTAATGCTGGTGTCAAAAAAGGCTTTGCACCAATGTTTTAGCTCAATACAGAATAAATCATCATGACCTTCCCGAAGTCGCTTCCTTCAACGTTTGTCTATGTATCTCGAAATCTGACATATTATTGCTTTTAACACATCTCCAAAATTGCCTCTCATCAACTGTTTTTCCTTTGTATTTTTTACCCCACGGTTGGAATAAATGTGCCTTGCACACATCCTATGCTCGCATTTGGCAACAATTCAGCTACAATTGACAAGACCCTAACAATTACTGAAAAAAGAAAATATATATGAAAACAGAAAGAAAAACATTGTAATGTCACAATCAATTTACAAATGAAAACAGAAAAAAAAAAAGCATACCTTTTGTTGATCACTTATCAACGCCCATCCGTCACCATTACACATATCAAGGTCCGACTTCAACAACTCGTAAACCAAGTCCATGTGTCCTTATTCTCGATTCTTACCACTACCCATGCCATCGGATACATTTGATTATTGTCATCCCTTCCGACGGCACATAACAACTCACCTTTGATCAAACCTCTCAAAAACATCCATCTAATCCAATGATCTTCCTACATCCAGCCAAAAAAACCTTTCTTGCAAGCATCAAAGCAAATGTAAACCCTATCAAATAATGTAGAGAATTTGGCCATGGCCTTTCAACTTTCCAATTTAAAATTGCTTGAAGGGCTTGCGGTGTAAAAGCTCTCCCAAGTAGTCGTGCATGCATATTCCTTCTTGTAATTGCCTTGTAGTTCCTTCAATACTTTCAGCTTTGTTCTACACCGATTGAGAGTGACATTTAGACCAAGTTGTTCTCTAACTAATTTCTTTAACTCAAAGTGCTTTGATTTTAGGCATTGCGTAAATGAGAATCATGAAGTGCTTAGCTAAATAAGTGCTAGACACTCTCTTATTCTCGAAAGTGATACTGCATATATGCTGATTTACATACTTTCTCAAATGAAATGACCCAGCTTTTGCTATCAAGAGCACCATAGATCATCCAATTACAATTGTTACGCCACACCTAGCTCTTACAACACTTTTTGTGTTCTTAGTGTATTTGATTGCTCTTTGCTCAGCCACGTAATACTTCAAAATTGCATTCTTGAACTCAGTTGCATCCTCAAATGTCATGCCAACAATAAATTGTGGTTTGTACCACTTTGATCATATGATGGGAACCTACTTCTCCTCTTTGAAATAACATCAGCCTCTTCACCACCCTCATCATTTAAAATTGATTGAAGACGCCTCTTCATCTGAATCAACATACTACGTTCGTACCCATAATCATCTATTAATGATTGAGCCTCATCCACAATCGAGTGGTTGGAAAGTACTAGTTGCCTCACTATAATTTAAAATTTCGAGCCTATGTCTTGCTGAAAGTTCAATTAATTTTTTTCCTTGCTTCCAACTAGTTCAAAGTCATCATCACGACTCATTGTTCCATATCCACCAAATTATGTGCATCATCATCCTCTTCCTCATCTAGATCCTTATTGGCAACTTCAGCCCGATTCCCGTCATCATCGTATTCCTAATCACATTAGACATACCTCCGGTTTCCATCTCAGCACCCCATCTCGGCTCTTGCCTTTTCATTATCAACATGCTCAACATATAGTGTAATATTTTCGAACACGAGATGATGATAAAATAGATCCATCACATCGTCGTTATCCCATAAATACCTAAGAGTTACTCCGTCTACAAGAGTCTTACTTCCAGGAACTCGCCAAAAGAGTTTCTCTACTCTACACACACCAAAGCCTCAATAGCTTCAATTATACTAGAAAGTGAAGGCTTACTTAAACTTATTTCAGCAACATCAGCCCTTCCACCTATGTATTCCAATAGTGGGCCAACTTTAAATTTACCATAACAGTGACATAAACTTTGTTCTCGGCCATTGGACCTACAAGGGAACAGAAACAAAAAGCAGAGCACTTTCAATCATCAAATTATTGAAGCAATGTTCAAGTTCTAAATTAAAGATATTTTTTATAAAAGACTAACAATCAATACAAAAACAACAAATTAGCATAATCCGTTTTACAACCACAATGCAACTACATGATCAATAGTGAGAGCAACGTTCTAATTTGCTGCAATGTTATAATATATCACAAGAATTGGAAAATGCAAAACAACCATAACGCAGAGAGCAAAATGCCGCTATAATGTAGAGAGTAAAACACCTTTGCAACAAAAAAAAATAAAATGGTAATATTACTATGACATACCCAAATGCTTTAATGTAGAGTGATACCTGCATGAGGAGTCACCATCGCCGTCCCGATGCCGCTCCCTCCACCGTTGAGACGCCTCAGTGCTCATAAGACATATCTTTGCATGAACTAGCAATCATCAAAGAAGAGAACATAAGTTGATGTGTGTCAAACTCGAGCTCTCACGAACTCCAAATAATGAAGAAATGAGGACGCTGAACGACATCGTTTACATAATGCAGAGATTAAAGCACATTTGCAAAACAAAAAAAATCGTAGCATTACCATGAGATACCCAAATGTTATAATGCGAGAGCGATACCTCGCGTGAGGAGGAGTCGCCATCGTTCATTGACCTTCGTTGTCGTCCCCGACACCAATTGCTTCACAGATTTCCCGAGACTCCCACAAAGAGTCTTCACACGAACTCGCAATCGTCAAAGGAAGGAAAGAACACGAACTCACGATGAGTGTTGAACAAAGGTCGATGAGGACCCAAATCGCAAGAGAACCGCAAATCATCAAATTTGGGGCTTAGGGTTCGGGCGAATTCGATTTAGGACTTAGGGTACGGATGAATTCGATTTGGGGCTTAGGATTTGGACAAATTCGATTTGGGGCTTAGGGTTCGAACGAATTCAATTTGGGGCTTAGGGGATACTTGGAAGCGAAAGAATACGTAGACATGGAGAGGGGAGGGAGAACACGACGGTGAAGAAGACGTACGGGGGCGAAGGGGGAGACGGGCGTTGTGGGAAGGGGAAAGGAGGAGACGACGTCGTGGCGAAGGAGAAAGGAGGACACGGCGCCGTGGCAAAGCTGGGAGGAGGAGACGGGCGTCGTGGCGAAGGTGGGAGGAGGAGACGGCGTCGTGGCGAAGGAGAAAGGAGCAGACGACGTGTCGTTCTGCATGCGTGGCTTTTTTTTTTAAAAAAAACTATTACAACTGAGGAGAGAGAAACGATTAAAAAAAGCCACGCGAGGCCACGTCGCTTTTTCCGTTAAGAAATTAGACAGCATTTGCCATTTAGGACTCGTTTGAAACATTTTGACAAGTTGTAGGACTGAAAATGCACTTTTTGCAAGTTTTAGACCGGGAAATGCATTTCGACAAGTTTTAAGACTCCTGAGGACTTATCCCAATATTTTAAGATGGCCTTAGAAGATCAAACAAAATAGTTAGTTAAAAATGGATGGTTGAAAATGGTGGCGGATAGTATCACGCCCGAACCTCGAGCATGCGCACAACCCTCGTGGTCGATAGAATTTCGTGACATTCTCTCGGGACTCGCCGCCGACCCTTTTTATTTTATTACCATGCGGAAGCGAATTAATTAATCCCCGACAACAACATACATCGGATAGAAAAGCAGGATAATCAATTTCAAATCAAATACACTTTTATAAACACTTCAAACTTATAGGAAGGTCTATGTCATAAAGAAACTGCGAGCCACCTATGCTACGACCCATGCCTGGCTCCGACTCCTTCACACTAGGGGCGCAAAGAAAATGGTTATTCAATAAATAGGTGAGATATAAATCTCGTGAGTTCCACCCCTAAAAGCCCCTTAGTACACCAACTCAACTCGGGGTATCTCTTTTAGAACCACCCCACTAACAAGCAACAACTAACAACGATTCGCATACAACCTTACCTAGTATGCCATACCCGCACGTTATAACTCAGCACAATACATGCAATGCACATGGCCATTAGATGATGCGGTTCATCAATCACACAGTCGCGTCTAAGCGATCTCACCCGACCATTGCCACACCCTGCACGTTACCAATTCATGCGTGCATGCCACAGAACTAAGGTGATCAATTCATGCATGACCGGAACCAATAATGCCATGATTCTCATGCGTTCTTGCCACCATTAGTGCGTCACCTATCACATCAATCTATCCCACGCATCCCGATTATAAGGTAAAATCGTTGTAACCCCGTCTCATACCGCACCACACAATTTTACCCTATAATAAGGCGCAACTATCTCACTCAATACTCCATATCAGGCTCAAGGTTCTAGAGGTGCCCTCTCCTCCCACGAAGTTCCGATATCATGTGGCACTTAGTCCTTGACCTCACTAGTCATAGTTCAAGCTACTAGAGGTGGCTCCCATGCGATCATGCTGTCAGTGTAGCACTTAGTTCTTGCCTATGATAAGCAATAGCTCAAGTTACTAGAGGTGGCTCCCACGCTGTCATGCTGTCGTGTAGCACTTAGTTCTTGGCCACAAAAGTATTAGTATAAAGTTCTAGAGGTAACTCACATGAAGTCTCGTTATCGTGTATGGCTTAGCCTCTATACTATGCGCCCTGACAATACTGCAAGTCTTTTAGAGGTGGCTCCCATGTGACTCAAGTCACCATGTAGTACTTAGACCTTAACTACAATAAGCAACGATACAAGGTACTAAAGGTGGCTCACACGAGTTTTAGTATCGTGTAGCACTTAGTTCTTTACGGCTCACAACTAATTGGTTTTTCTCAATACAACTCACTTTTTTATAAAAGCGGTCCATTTCCCATGTCCCTCGGACAAATCTTTTCCCACTTTTTGTGAAAATCACTCAATTCATGCGGATGCCCATGCATTTACACATCCATTCACTTCATAGAATTAAAGCACCTGAATTTAGACAACTTTTCGCATTTTAGATGAGCAGTGCGCGTGAAATTATTTTTTTGTGAATAGTGTCGCGTGGATAATGAATTTCAGAATTCAATAAACAATAAATTATATTAAGAAATCATTAAAACAATCATTAAATTAAGGAAACCAATCAATTAAGATAAACATGCTTAATTAACCACATAACCATCATTAAGCTAATAAAGTAAAATTAAGCTAAACTAATCTAAGCCATTAATCTAACCACCAATCTTAGGACTAATACAACTTAATAAAATCACCTAAACTAGAATTAACACTAACTAAACCAACCCTAAGCAAGTTTAGGCACTAATAAAAGGATTGGGAGCTAAACTCACCCGTTAAGCGGGCCGAAGGCACCAACGCGGCGACAACGGTGGCTACGCACCGACCTCTACCACAATGATCAAAGGCGGTCCCAAGCTCCAACCAGCAACCATGCATTGCACTCCCCACCGAAACACCGAAAAACAACCATGCCCGAAGGAGAACCGAGTTGGACGGCTTGGCGGCTTCGGCGAAGGGGGTGGTCCGAAACCAGCAGCTCCGGGGGGTCTTGGGGTCTTGCTAGAGGTTGGGATGGGCAAAGGAAGGGGAATGGAATGGGAGAAAATGAAGAAAAAACGCGAAACGGTGTAGAGGCTGTAGGCGGATCGACGGACCGGCGATCGGGCGGCTGTGACGGCCGTACAGGACAGCCAGCGCTCCTTTCGGGACGAAATTGAGCTCGTTATAATGGTCTGTCTCTCCCGGTCATGGTGATGGGTGGCTCGTTGGTTGATTCATCTAGGAAGACCACTTTTGACTCGATTCTTTATTGAAGGGTCAGCTGGAGCGGAAACTGGAGAAGAAGAAAATGGAGGAGAGAGAAAGCTGCGACCATTGGGAGGCCGAATGGGGGAGAGAGAGAGATGTGAGGGCTGGTGTCACACCTTATTAAGCCCCTCACATGCTTGCTTCAAGTCCCCATGCATGACATCACCTTCTCTCTCTTCTCTAGCCTTTCTCCTCTGGCAACCGGGGTAATTTGGTCATGTCACATTGCACAATTACCATTACTGTCGTCCTTGGGCTGAAATTGTTGGATGGGCCTAAGAAATGGGCTTGGCCATGAATAGGAATGGGCTTGGGAATTTATCGGGCTTGATTGGGCTCAAAGTTGGACCATGGGCCTTGAAAGATGAATAGTTGGTTTAGGCCCAATGGGCTCATTTGCTTGACTTAGGCCCACTATGGTGGCTTTCCCACCTTGGGCCTAAGGCCCACACTAACTTGGCCTGGCCCATGTCCTCACGGGCTCACTTCCTTTGTCCGAAAATCCCTTTTCCAATTGTTCGGCTTAATCGGCTCTATCGACTGTTTAATGTAGCTTCATCCAAAGTCTATCCCTAGACGTTCCCGGTAATTCGAAGTCTAATCCTAAGTTCTCTTGCCATGTCAATTTCACCCAATGCCATTTCGGTTACAACTTAGACCGACAGCGGCTCGAGGATTCAGCGTAACCGACTCGTGCTAAACCACGTTCAAGACACCTAACGCATGGATGTCCTTGGACTTATGAAATTACGGAGGATAGATTCTTATTTCAAAGTACACGATTGCTGAGGATCGACATAGGGTCGTTCGCGGGTTCGATAACGAATGGAATCACCCGTCGTTCCATTATGTTCTATCCACGAATCGACTTCTAATCATTCTTAGAATCGGCTGCCTATCTACAGGATCATCCTCACGCAAGTCTCATGGTCAAGTCATTTTCCCAGTCGAGTCCTTTAGTCGTGCAAGTTCTCCTCTCATTAGCCTTTTCCCTCAAGATCGTATCTCATGAGTGATCAATTCCGAGTGAGATCAACCAACACGCATTAACGAAATTCACCTTCACTGCCTTTCGTGAGGGCTTGAATTTCGGGATGTCACAGACTCCGTCTGAGTTTTTACGACTTAAAATAAGGAGGTGATAGTAAATCTTTGGGTATTACAATTTGGGCCTATGGGAAAATGACACTCGACAAGTAACAAGGGTATACGATCATGCAAATCCTATCCGCCCGCACTTAAGAATAGATGCAAATCAATAACTTGTGCACCTGGGCTGGCCTGAGGCATTTTAGCGAACACGTAATGAGCACTTTCACATAAGTGTTGGCGTATTCAAAATGGCTGAAAATCAGCACCCGGCTTAAAGTAGCGTGCGAACGTATCGAGAAACGTTAGTCTAACACTAGGTTTGATCTTATTTTCGTTCATACCACAGCCGAGTCTCAACATTCTCTCGCCTAAATTTCTACCAAACCTGAGATGAAAACAAACCGTATCAAGACTTTCAGGCATTTTGTCAAGCGGGTTCTCGGGTACTACCAATTATGAACCTCAATTTAGTGAATTGGAAATACTTTTTCGTACAAATCAGCTCTAAAACAACAACACCTTTACAAAATCATCCAAGAGAGGCTTTGGTTCTTAGCTATTCACAAGAAGTAGTGTTGGAATGAGTCATCATTGTTGGAGATGTGTCTCAAGGGCGATATTCTGTCATTTTTCTTTGTTTTTTTTATTCTTCAAGTTTATTTGTTATGCGTTGGTTTGTTAGCTATTTTCTAGGAAGTGGAACAAGACACGTTTAGGTGCGGTTATGTTTTGCACATTTGTGTGCGCTTATGTTTTGCATGTTTGTGTGTGGTTTCAAAATAGGTTCTTATTTAGCTTGTACTTGACAGGATTTTTATTAATGATGTATGAAGTTCAATGTTCCGCGCATTCCTTCTCTCTCGGTGTAAATTAGAAGTTTATGTTTTTAGTTGATTATATCAGCTATAATAGTGGTATCGAGCCTCCTGTGGGATCTTAAGGGATGTGAAGTGAGGGTAAGTGAGTGAAGACTGCTTCCAATCTACAAAGAAAAAGGCTAATGGAGGCAAGATTGAGTGGATTCTCCGTGGTTGCTCCTGGTCTTTCCGGGAAAATTATCAAGCTTGGGCCGTCAAGATGACAGCATTCTTGAGGTTCATGATCTATGGGAGGCTGTGGAGAATGATTATGAGGTTGCTCCACTTCCAAATAATCCGACCTTGAATCAGATAAAGTATCATAAAGAGAGAATCATAAGGAAGGTTATGGCAAAGTCTTGCCTGTATGCTGTTGTCTCACCCCCTATTTTCACAAGGATCATGAGATGTGATTCTACAAAGGCAATATGGGATTTCTTGAAGGATGAATACGAGGGAGATGAGAAGATAAGGAGCATAAAGTGCTAAATCTCGAGGAGTTTGAGAGACACAGATGAAGGATTCAGTCGTGAAGGAATATTCGATAGGCCGATTGAGATATCTAAAAAAATCGAGTCTTAGGGACTGACTTAAAGGATGAAAGGCTGGTTTAGAAGATCCCGGTGTCTCTTCTAGAGAAGCTTGAAGCCACCATAGCTTCTTCGGAAAATACAAGAGACTTAGCCGACATAAAGCACAGGAATTGTTAAATGCCTTGTAAGCATAGGAGCACAAAGACCGATGAGAAGAGAAGAGCCCGTAGAGGGTCCGCAAGCTAGAGTGAAGTCCAATGATGGAGGCAAAGGGAAGAAATGGAATCAGTCCAAAGGAAATGCCGGTGACTCCAAGTTTGTAGCAAAGAAGGAAATTCTGGTGGATCTAGCAAATGGAAGAAGAACAATAAGCCTTGTCAATATCGTGGTGGAACTAATCATCGCCCTTTAAATGTTGGAGGAAGCTTTGATGCTAAGTGCGAGAAGATGTCACAAGTTGGGTCACATGGAAGAGATCTACAAAGAGAAAAAAATTAATAGCAAAGCGGGGAGAAGCACGGGTAGCAAAGAATGAGATTGAGGAAGAACACTTGTTTATAGCTTCCTTTTCCGACTTTTCCGTGAGAATGATGCATGGCTGTTGGATAGTAGAATTGCACTAATCATATGATTGGCAATTTGAAGCTGTTTAGGAGTCTAGACAAGTCGATGGCCAGTCCGAGTCAAAATTGGCAAACTGACCGAGATATCAAAGTGCAAGGAAGGGTATAGTTGCTATTGGAGGAAATCGGGGAGGTGAAGCTAATCGGTGATGTTCTCTTTATGCCAAAAATTAACGGAATCTATTGAGTGTTGGTCAATTAGTTGAGAAGGGCTATAAGGTGAAGTTTGAAGGGAGGAATGTTTTATTGATAATGTAGATAGCAAGAAGTGCTGAGAATGCCAATGAGGGACAAGAGCTTCATGTTCAAGCCACAAGAGATGTAACAAATGGCTTTAAAGTGCAAAGAAGAAAATGCAGAGCTATGGCATAAAAGGCTTGGGCATGTTCATAGGAAGAACATGTTGTTTATGCAAAGGAATAGCTTGGCAAATGACTTGCCAAGTTTGGAGGAAGAATTTCCATAGTGCAGAACTTGTCTTCTTGGCAAGCAAGCCAGATTTTCTCAAATGAGGAGGTTGGAGAGCATGTGAGAAGCTGCAATTAGTCCACACAGATTTATGTGGACCTATGTCTGAGTTATCTCTCAGTAGTAGCAGGTATTTCATTACTTTCATAGATGACATGACTAGGATGAGCTGGATTTATTTTCTGCGAGCCAAGTATGAAGTTGTTGATGTGTTTGTGAAGTTCAAAACCTTAGTTGAGAATCGGAGTGGGAAGAAAATTAAATTGCTCAGGTCTGATAATGGTTATGAGTATATTGCTCACAATTTTAAGTTGAACTGTGAGCAAGTAAGCATTATGCAGCAATTCATTGCTCCCTATTCACCTCAACAAAATAGGGTCGTGAGAGGAAAAACAGAATCATTATGGAGATGGCTAGATGTATGATGCGGGGAGAAAAATGTTACCTAAGAAGTTCGGGGAGGCAACTAATACTGCAAGTGTTTCTTATTGAACATATTGCCCACAAAGGCCTTAGAGAGGTCAACACCTTTGAAGTCTCGGCATGGTGTTAGACCTTTTGTGAAGAATTTGAAGGTTTTTGGGTGTTTGTGTTGTACTCATGTTCCTCGTGTCAAGAGGGACAAGTCGACTAAAGAGCCGAGCTTGGAATCTTCATTGGTACAAGTCTCAATCAAAGGCTTACAGATTTTTCACCCATGACAAAGAAGGTGACATGAGCGAGGAGATGTTGTTTTTCTAGAGGAAGATGAGTAGAATTGGATGGAATAAAAGAATGCGGAGACAACAAGAATATGCAAAACAACAACTCGGCAACAATTGTAGAGGTTGATGAGGTTATGGATGGATTGGAAGATAGTATGGGATGATCTACCAAGAAGAGGCACAAGGTCACTTGCTGAAATCTATGAAAGAAGCAATGTGGCAAAGGTGCTTGAACCATCTAACTTTGTGGAAGCTAAGAGGATCAAAGATGGATTGCAGAATGCAGAGGAGTTTGCAATGATTCAGAAAAACCACACATGAGCTTGTTGATAGGCCATGCGATAAGAATGTGATTGGGTTTAAGTGGGTGTTTAGAACAAAACTTAATCCTAATGATTCTATCAATAAACACAAAAAGGAGGCGTGATCAAGTTATGAAAGGCTATGCTCAAATATGGGAAGTAGACTATTCTCAAACATTTGCTTCTATTGCAAGGCTTGATACAATTAGGCTACTATTAGCTATTGCGAACAGAAGGTGTGGCCGATATTTCGGGTTAGATGTCAAGTCTGCATTTCTGAATGAAGAGCTTGAGGAGGAGATTTTGTTGAACAACCTGAAGGCTTCGGTATCAAAGGGCAAGAAGAGAAAGTATACAGATTGAGGAAAGCTCTATATGGACTTAAAGAGCTCCAAGAACTTGGTATGGGAAGATAGACCGATATTTGTAGGATTTTCGCTTTGTAAGAAGCTTGGAGTGAGTTCACTTTTATGTCAAGAGGGTAAATCACGGTGTTGTAACTGTCACTCTATGTAGATGATTTATTGGTGATAGGGAATGATGTGGAACTCGATAGAGAGGTGAAGCAAGGTCTGCTCATGCGGGTTTTGAGATGTCGCACTTAGGAAATATGGCTTATTTTTTGGGTCTGGAAGTCAAACAAGCTTCACATTAGATCTTCATCTGCCATAAAAAATACATGAAGGAAATTCAAGAAGTTTCGATGGAAGATTGTCGAAGTGTAAGCACTCCTATAGCTGCTAAGGAGAAGTCGTGCAGAAGAATGATGAACAGGAGAGTAGATGCTTCTATGTATAGAAGTTTGATTGAATGTCTCATGTATCTTACAGCAACCAGACCAGATATTCTATTTGGCATGAGTGTTCTATTAAGGTTCATGAGTAGTCCTAGTAAGTTACATTTGGTTGCTGCAAAAAGGGTCTTGAGATACCTCAAAGGAACATTATTCTTTAGTGTGAAGTTTAAGAAAAGTCAAGTTTAAGTTGTAGGGCTTTTCGATAGTGATTGGGCTGGCTCGAGTGGATGACATGAAAAGTACGCACGGGTGCTTGCTTCACTCTTAGCTTGTTTCTCCTAGTGTTCCAAAAGAAGGAGATCGTAGCTCAATCCACCGCAGAGTGAGTTTATAGCAGCCTCAGCCTGCAAATCAGGCTTTGTGGTTGAAGAAGATAATGAAGGATTTGTGGTTGAATTCTAGTGATTACATTGAAGTTAATGTGGACAATCAAGTTGCTTTAGCAATATCACAGAATCCAGTTTTTCATGGCAAAACCAAACATTTCAAAGTCAAATTTTTCTTTCTGCGTGAGGTGCAACAAAGTGGTGAAGTTAAGTTGGTCTATTGTGATAGGGCTAGTAAGTACACCTAGAGGGGTGAATAGGTGTTAAAAGAAATTTTTGCAAGAATTAACAAATTCACTCATCTTTAAAGGATAATAGACTGAAGATGTAAAAGACTATTAACTGTTATATAAATCTACGAATTAAAGTAAAGAGTTCAAGGAAAGAGAATTCAAACACAAGGTTTATAGTGGTTAAACAGACCAAGCCTACGTCCACTCTTCCGCACCGACAACCCAATGACTGGATTTCACTAAGAACAAAAAGATTTTACGAGTCTCTCAATCCTTTATTCCACGGTGTAGAAACTATACTACACTTCCTCAAGGTCTCATAAGTGTTTGATCTCTCTTTTGAATACAACTTAGCTCGGCGATTGAAATAGCAAAGAACTAGGAGCTTTAGACTTTGGAATTTTTCTTTTCATGCACACACTTTCGAATAACTTGAGTATCTTTATTATATACTCCTTCATGCCTTTATAACCGATGGCACTTTCCAAAAGGAGTTCTTCCAATCTACCCGTTGGACAGAATCAATCAAGGAGATCTCGAGTTATTTAAGGAATGTGATGATAGCCACCAATCCTACTTTCGCCCATATAATCGAATCTAGGTTTCCATAAGTAAAATCTTTCGCAGTATACTTTCGGCCTTTTAACATATCTAATTATCCAAATTGATTTCAATAAGAATAATCGATCACGAGATGCTGTCTCTAGCCATAAGATCTTCTTCAAATCGTACGAACCAAACCTTAAAGATAAACTTGCATCCGGATAAGTCTTGTCTTCGTCGGTTTGGAATCTATCAATGAGGGTAGACTTTAAATCTTGAGTCCTAGGTCTTCACTATCGACAAACGTTTGTTAACTTCAAAACAATAATGAAGTTTTCTCCAACAATCTCCCCATTTTTTATGGTAACAAAACTTTCCGCAGATTTGAAAACTTTTGTCCCGCAAAATAACACTTAAGCAAAACAAGATATACGATAAAAGATAAGTAGATTAGGACATGGATAGTATCGATTAAACCACAGAAAACATGTTAGTCCCGCAAGATAACTATCCTTCCATAATCATTATCACGGCTAAGTTACCGCAAGCATGAAAAGATCAAATCAAACAAGTCCAAAGTCAAAAAGTCCAATCCATAACCAAACATAAGATAAGTTCAAAAGTAAAATAATCCAAAAAAGTCAAATCAAATCTGCATCAAACTTCTCCCCTTTTTGTCAACAGCAAAAAGTGGAGAATAAATAAAAAGAGTTGTTTGAAAATAGTGGGGTCGAGTCATGGCTATTTAGGGCAGGGGCGACAATTTTTTGGAATTCTCCCATAGAATTCATTGTCTTCTCAAGCTTTACAATAGTTTCCTTCGGTGGCTGTAAATCTTCACCCTTCACATTAGTGTGCACTTGAGTCTTCAAGGCGGTAGCTATTCTTGCAATGACACTAAAGTGCCCACCAAGCTTTCTTGAGATCCTTCATCTCATACTCCAAACCATATTGATGTCTAAACGATCTCGAAAAGTCGATGTTTGTTCTCGTTCAACACTAGGTCCGACGATTCTATTCTAGGAGTTTTGAGAATGAATGGATCTTCAGCAGTTGTCCACCATGACTAGAAGTGGATGCTTCTGATAATGAGAGGCATACACATCCTCTGGATCTATTGCAGAACGACTCACATCACTAGTAAAGATAGGTGAAGAAATACCTCATTTTTCAACAGCTCCCCCTATTTGTTTGCCTTCAGGTGGAGTAGTGGATTCTTCTTCTTGTTCAACTTCAACTTCAGAGTGATGTTTTTCTTTGTCTTGCGCTCCAGTAGTTCCATTTCCTATCTTCTCGAGTTACTCGACAATGATATAGCTAAAGTTGGCTCAAAAAGAGTCATCTTAAGTCTCTTCTTCCTTCCTCTTTTTCTTCTTCTCTTCTTCCTTCCTCTTCTCGGTCCTCCCCTCATTCCTCCGTCTTCCTTCTCTGTATCTTCTCTTTCTTTTCTCTTTATTTTGGCTCTTCTCTTGTCTCTTGAAAGCTAACAAAAACTCTTCAATTTTCTTAAAAATTTGAAAGAGTCATCTCATCCTCATCATCTTCATCCTGCAAGATGAGAGTTCTCTTCCTCTTTACTTGAGCATCCATGGGCTCCCTTGCCTTTCCCTTTAGCCGCTGCGTAGTCTTGTTTCGGCTTCCCGACGAGACTTCTCCTTCATGCGCTCTAACACCTTGTTAAGCTCTTCGTACGCATCTTGATGACCATTTTAAATCCAATCACCATTGGAGTAATGTTTGTCAAACATAAAGGTGTAGGAATGTGGATTTTAAAAATGTCCGAAAAGACACGTGATAAGAAGCGAGAATAAGAGAGAGTTGTCCTTGTCTTTCATCACCGCCTCACGTACATGTGAAACGGGATGGTGTGAAATGAGAGAGAATTTGTGGCCAGCATTGATGGCATACATTAGCTTTGCTTTCGGAACGAGAGAGACATCAATCTTGGATGTTGATCTTGGACGGATGCGGAGTTGATCACTAATTTTGTGCAGCAAGATGTTTGAGGCATTCATCCTAGAGTAGGAGATCTTGCCTTCAACATCCTGTCTCGTACCAATTCTAGAGTAGCGTGAGCAACGGACACACTAATTAATTGGAAACACACTCTTTCCACCCCAATTAAGTCGGCCAAAGTGTCCACATCCACCAAAAACTCCTTATCACTAATTGTGAAAAGAGAAATTGTTTGCATCCACAAAGGATAGGTTCAAGTAGAAGTAGGTCAGAGTTCGGATAAGCAATTGTAGACTCGAACAAAATGCTCCAATTGAAGAAGTGCAAACTTCTCTCGCGGATTACTTTTACTAAATCAAGAAAATCAAGTCAACACTCCTAGGGTTCATCACCCCCCCTCTCTTCAGCAATTTTGAGTAGACTTTCTTATGCTCCTTAGAGCGAAAAATGCTCGCTCCATCACCACTAGCATTAATGCCACTCCCATCCTAGGCTGAAAATGTGTAAACACTGCTTCATCGTCATCCCGATCTTATGGTTGATTAAACGGTGCCAAACGCGAGTCACTTGGAAAATTTGCAAAGGTCTTTTCAGCCGACCCTTTTTTTGCAACTCCTAACTTTTCCATCTCTCACAAGAATAAAGTTTCATTCTTGAACCTCTCTCTCTCTCTTCTCTCGAAACTCATTGATCGAAGACATCACAAAGACCTCCTTCTTTCAACTTAGAATAAAGCGAGAAAGTAACATTAGGTCTCGGTGTTCTTACGGGTTCAATTTCTTCCACTATTTCTTCTTCGGGTTGAGGCGGTGGAGGAGAGTGGCGTTGAGAATGTTGTTTTGCTCACTTGGTTCTTTGATGAGGAGAGTCATCTTCCTTGGTCAGATCGAAATGAGTAGGACCCTCGGCATGTGTCGTGGTCCGCTTTGCAATTCTCGAAGACTTTCTTGAAGACATTGTCGCTTTAAGGAGAAATTCTCAAACTTGCTCGAAAAGGTAAAAACTTTTTGGATTAATCGAGAGTGAAAGTGAAAGCAAGTGGGAATTTAGTATTTTAGGGTTTGAGAGTGAAAACGGTAGAAGACGGATTTCAACAAAGATATAAAGCAAGTGAAGCGAGGTAACCGAATCAACATAAAGGAAAATAAAACTGCCTTTTGAAAATGAATAAATGCCTTTTTAAGAAAACTACTATAAATTCAAAACTCGAAAAGATAATGTCAATCAATTAGCGATTAAAACCTACATTTTCAAGTTTTTATCCAAATTTAGAATTGCTAGTACGTAAATAACTATTACCGTAATCCTTGGTCTTCGGAGTCCGAACACCTTCAGACTTGTTCTCCGACTCTAAACACCTTCGTACTTTACCTCTCGACTCTAAACACCTTCGCACTTTACTCAATAAAAGATGTGATGTTTAGTCTCAGAAGCATTAGACTCAAATAGACTTTTCTTCGCCGGCTTTGTAAATATATCTCAAAGCTTGATTCTTTGAGTCAATGAACTGAATCATAACTTCTCCATTTTGAACATAATCTCTAATAAAGTGATGTCGAATCTCTATATGCTTTGCCCTTAAATGCAGAATTGGATTCTTTGTGAGATTAATTGCATTGGTGTTGTCACATTTGATCTCGGTGCATGAGTCGATTCCAAAGTCTCTCGGTTGTTGCTTTATCCATAAGATTTGAGAACAACAACTTTCAAGAGCCATATACTCGCTTCATCACAAAGAGCTACAGTACTTTGCTTCCTTGAGAACCATGATACTGTCCTGTTTCCCAGCAATTGACAACTACCAGAAGTACTCTTTCTATCAACTCTGCAACCTGCTAGATCTGCGTCTAAATATCCAAGGAGAGTAAAGTCTCATTCTTTGGGATACCACAGACTAACTTAAGTAGTTGCAACGTATTTGATGATGCGTTTGCAACACATAGATGAGATTCTTTGGGATCTAATTGAAATCTAGCACAAATGCAAACACTAAACAAAATGTCAGGTCTAGAAGCAATAAGATAAAGAAGTGAACCAATAATACTCCCGTAGAGCTCGGTCAACTTTCTTTCCTCATTCGTCTTTGTCCACCTTCAAAGAACTTGACATTGGTATCTTAGTCTTTTTGCAATTTTCCAATCCAAACTTTTTGACAAGGTCTTTTGCATATTTTTCTTGGTGAATGGAAATTCCTTCCTTCAATTGTTTCACTTGTAGTCCGAGAAAGAAAGATAGTTCTCCCATCATGCTCATCTCAAATTCATCTTGCATAGACTTAGAAAACTTCTAGCATAGGTTTTCGTTAGGTGATCCAAATATGATATCATCAACATAGATTTGAATAAATAGAAAGTTTTTACCTTCTCTTTTAATAAACAAGGTAGTATCCACTTTTCCTTTGATAAAACCATTTTGAATTAGAAACTTACTTAACTTTGTCATACCATGCTCGAGGTGCTTGCTTTAATCCATATAGAGCATTTTTCAATCGAAGACCGAGTCCGGTCTCTTTGGGTCTTCAAATCCAGGAGGTTGTTCCACATAGACTTCTTCTTGGATAAATCCATTTAGGAATGCACTTTTGACGTCCATTTGGAATAACTCGAAACTCTTATAACAAGCAAAAGAATGTACTTAATTGCTTCTAACTTTGCTACTTGGTGCATAGGTCTCATCATAATCTATCCCTTCTTCTTACGTATATCCTTTGGCTATGAGTCTTGCTTTATTCCTTACCACTTTTCCTTTCTCGTCCATCTTGCTCTTGAAAACCCATTTAGCTCCAATAATAGATTTACCTTTTGTTTTAGGAGTTAATTCCTATACATCGTTAATGCTGAACTGCCTAAGTTCTTCTTGCATAGCTTCAATCCAGCTTTCGTCAACTAAAGCTTCTTCTATGCTTTTGGGTTCAATTTCAGAAATAAATGCCACGGCACTAGACTCTTCTTGCTTTTGGATCTGGTGCGAATCCCTTCATCAATGTTTCATGATGAGTTCTTTGGGATGACTAGATTTGTGCTTCAGCCATTGGTCGGTCTAACAGCTTTGCTAAGCTTCTACTTTAGTTGATTCTTCAATTGTTCGTTGTTGTTCTTCTGAAGTTTGAGCCACTTCGAGGAGATAGACTTTGTAAAGTCCGAGCGAGGTTCGATTCTTCAAGTTGAGCATGATTTAGTTGATTCTCGCATAGAGTCTTGGAATTTGACGTTCATAGATTCTTCCACTGATCGAGTCTTCTTGTTGAATATTCTGTAAGATTTGCTTGTGGTTGAATATCCAAGGAAAACTCCTTTGTCTCGATTTCTCCTCAAACTTACCAAGCTTGGATCATTTGCATTTTTCAAAACAAAACATTTGCAACGAAACACATGAAAATAAGAAACAATTGGCTTCTTTCCTTTGAATAACTCATAAGGATTTTTCTCCAGACTAGGCCTTAAGAATACTCCGTTAATAATGTAACAAGCTGTAGAAACTGCTTCAGCCCAAAAACGAGAAGATATATTACTTTCGATTAAAAGAGTTATTGCCATTTCCTGCAAAGATCTATTCTTTCTTTCCACAACTCCATTTTGTTTAGGAGTGTATGGAGAGGAGAAAACATGCTGAAAACTAGATTCATCACAGAATTTGGCAAAGTCTCGATTTTCAAACTCACCTCCATAGTCTGTCCATATGCTTGAAATAACATATCCTTTCTCATTCTGAACTTTCTTGGCAAACTTTGAAAAGTAAGAAAATGTTTCACTTACTTGCCGAAAGTAAACCCAAGTAAATCGAGAATAATCATTCACAATTACTAGGCGTATCTCTTTCCACCAATGCTTTGAGTTCTGGTTGGTCCAAAGAGATCCATATGCAAAAGCTACAAACACGATTAGTAAAAACCTGATTTATTGGTTTAAAAGAACTTCTAACATGTTTTCCCAACACACAAGGTATGCATAAGTCAGATTTTTGATACTTCAGGTTGGGTAGTCCACAAACAAGTTTCTTGGAAAAGATCTTAGCAATTTGCTTCATGTTGAAGTGACAAAGTTTTCAATGCCAAAGGTTCGATTCATCTTGAATTAATATTAGACATTGAGACCTTTCTGGTTTTATATCCAGAAGATAATTGTTCCCATGTCTTCGTCTAGTAAAAGATTGAGAAAGATCTTTACTAGTTCTCGAACATACTCCTTCTTGGAAATTAATTTTGAATCCAGTGTCGCATTAGGCTAATGCTGAGTAGATTGTAATTTAGACCTTCCACGAAGGAGACATTATTGATTGTGAGACTTCCAATCTTTACAGTTCCACACTCAATAATTCTTCATTTGCCGTTTTGACCAAAAGAGACTTTTCTACCATTTATTTGCATAAGTTTTATAAAACAACTTGAATCTCTAGTCACGTGTCTTGAATGCCACTATCCAAATACCATTTAATATTTTTCTTGATAGTGACCTGCAATTACAAAAAGAACTCAAGCTTTCTTTGGTACCTAGATTTTTTGGGTACGAGAGGAGTTAGTTTTAAATATAGTCTCTCCCCAATCCTTCTTAACAAGTCTTCAAACCATAGGGCATTCTTTCTCAAAGTGTTCGAGTTTGTGACTTTGAACATTTGAGAGCACTTTGGCTATAACAAGTTTTAGAAAGACTTTTTGAAAATGATTTCTGTAAAAGTTTTTGTAGGTCTTTGTTTGATTCTTTCCTTTACTTTTGGAAAATCAATTAGAGGAATAGTTTCGAAGTCATTCCCGAACTTGATTTGTTGAAATAAGGTCTTTGTACTGAAAGAATATTTTCTAACTTCTCGATCCTATTGAAAACCTTCTTGAGATATTTGAAATGTCTTTTTTCAAAAATGTAGTTTCTTTATAAAGAAAGTCTGCATTTTCTTTTAAAACAACAAAACTTTTGTCTAGATTTTCAAATTTTTCTTTCCAAGAAATTTCCTGTTGCTTAAGTGTAGAATTCTCCTTTTTAGCTTAGAAATCCTTTTAAGAGAGATTTTGAGACCGAGACAAATTTCATCAATGTATTTCGAGACTTTAGTAGGAATTTTTAAATTGCTTACCTCGATTTCGCTGTTTGAGTCTCGAGTTTGAGTTTGAATCTCTCAGATTCTTAGTCTCGATTCTGATTTTGCCATTAGACATATATTGGCATAATCTTCATCACTTTCTTCGCATTCGTATCACTCCATGTCTCTCCTTTGAGAGTCTTTCTCGTATTTCTCAGCTCTTCCCTTCTTTTTCTTCAACAGAGGACAATTGGGTCTAATGTGTCCCCTTTTTCTTACATTCAAAACAGATCACATCTTTGTTGGCTTCATCAACCTTAGTTGATTTGTTTTGAAACTTTTGAGTGCTTTGCTTCTTCCGTTGAATCTTCTGCCTTTCTATTCAACTTTTTGAATTTCCTTATCATGAGTGCTAGTTCTTCATCGTCCATATCATCTTCAGAATTTGTAACATTAGAATCGTCGTTAGATTTTAAAGCAATTAACTTCTTACCTTTGTAATCTTCTTCCTCGTTGATTTGCTCCACTTCATATAACTGAAGTGTGCCAACCAGTTCGTCTACATAAAGCGGCATGATCCTCTAAGTTTCCTTTATTGAAGTCTTCACGTGATTCCAGTCTTTAGAGAGTCCACAGCAATTTGTTAACCTTCATTGGTCCTGAGATTGGTTGTCCCTAATACTCTAGACTGTTTACAATTTCTGTAAAATGACTAAACATGTCAGTGATAGATTCTCCTAGCTTCATCTTGAAGGCTTCATACTGTCTGAGTAAAACATTGATCTTTGTTTCTTTCACTCGATCAGTTCCTTCATAGGTAATGTGCAGCTATCCCGACTTCTTTGGTTGTTTCATAAGAAAAATTCTATTTATACTCAGTAGGAGATAAATCACAATATAAAGAGTAGATTGTTTTAGCATCAAGAGCTTGTCTCTTGGTTATTTCTTCTTGTGTCATCTCGCTAGCGTCGCAACTTCTTTTCCTCTTTATGAACCATGCAGCTTTAGGAATGATTCCTTTTTCTACCACATCCCATTCTAGAGGATCTTTCGATCTTAGGAATGCTTTCATCTTGTTTTTCCATACGTTGTATTCCTTTCTATCAAAGTAAGGAGGTCCGGTGTTGCTCCGCCTTCAACCAAACCTGGAGCCAAAATACTAGCCATAGATCTTTAACTTAAAAGTAAAAACACTTTAGAAGAATGAGCACACAAGCTCTAATACCAATTGATAGGGCTAGTAAGTATACCTAGAGGGGGTGAATAGGTGTTAAAAGAAAATTTTGCAAGACTTAACAAATTAACTCGTCTTTAGAGGATAATAGACTGAAGATGTAAAAGACTATAAGCTGTTATATACATCTACGAATTAAAGTAAAGAGTTCAGGAAAGAGAATTGAAACACAAGGTTTATAGTGGTTCGGCTTAAACCAAGCCTACGTCCACTCTCCCGCACCGACATCATACTTGGTTGAATTTCACTAAGAACCAAAAGAGATTTTAAGTCTCACGTCCTTGATTCCATAGTGAAACTATACTACACTTCCTCAAGGTCTCACAAGTGTTTAATCTCTTTTGAGTACAACTTAAGCTTAGCGATTGAAATAGCAAAGAACTAGGAGCTTCGACTTTGGAATTTTTCTTTTCATGCACACACTCGAATAACTTGAGTGTCTTCCTTATATACTCTTCTATGCCTTTATAACCGTTGGCACTTTCCAAAGGAGTTCTTCCAATCTACCCATTGGACATAATTAATCAAGGAGATCTCAAGTTATTTAAGGAATGTGATGATAGCCCACCAATCCTGCTTCACCCATACAATCAGATCTAGATTTCCATAAGTAGAATCTTCCAGTATACTTCGTCTTTCAATAGATCTAATTATCCGAATTGATTTCAATAAGAATAATCGATCACGAGATGCTATCTCTAGCGGTAAGATCTTCTTCAGATCATACGAACCAAATCCTTAAAGATAAACTCGCATTTGGATAAGTCTTCCTTCTGTGGTCTAGAATCTGTTAGTGAGGGTAGACTTTAAATCTTGAGTCGGAGGTCTTTAAACTAGATTCGATGGAAACGTTTTGTCAACTTCAAAACAATAAGGAAGTTTTCTCTAACATATTGCAGATCTCAAGATCAGCTTGCAAACATGTTCACAAAGCCACTTGAGCTGAAGATTTGAGCTGTTAAGAGAGAAAATAGAGTTTACAGCAGCAGCTAATCCGTGGAGGAGTTTGTTGGAGATGTATCTCAATGCTGCTGATGTTACTGCCGTTTTATTTGTTTTTTTTAATTCAGTTAAATTTATTTGTTATGCGGTTGGTTTGTTAGCTATTTTCTAGGAAGTGGAACAAGACGTTTGTGCGGTTATGTTTTGCACGTTTGTGTGCGTTATGTTTTGCACGCTTGTGTGCAATTTCAAAACAAGTTCTTATTTAGCTTGTAATTGACAATTTTTTTATTAACGATGTATGAAGTTCAATGTTCTGCTTCATTCCTTCTTAGTGTAACCGAGAAGTTTATGATTTTAGTTGATTATATCAGCTATAACAATCATTAACTTTCATTCGAAGCAAAGCAAAACCGGGAAGAAATGTTACCGCATCCACGAAGCAAATTGAAGCCGTGAATAAGTTGATTCAACGAAGGAAGCTTCACTATCCATCGATGGTGGAAATTTGCATCGATGGAATCGTAGCGGTAGTTGTATAGCCTTCAATTCTGTGCTTCAGCAATGAAGATCGCGTTGGCAAGGAACCTTAAACAGAGCTGCGTCATTGCCCTCCTTTCCCTTTGATGTGTCCTTTTCGACAAAGATCCATACTCACTCTCGGAAAATCGTTTGCTTTTTTCGTCTTAAACCTCCTTATTAGAGGGGACAACCTTGGCGTTTCCCTCATTATGGCCAATACCACGGATTCTCTCTATCTTTTTTTTTTTCCTGTGGCGTCTCTCTTGTATGTGTCTAGTTGTTGAGGAACAGGAAAAATGTGCCGGGCGTGTGGGGAAGAGGAAAAGCCCGGTCTTGCTTTGTTTTTTCTTTTTTAATAATTTTTTTATAAAATCTGTTAATATTAATGCAAATGCTCCTAATGCTTATATGCTACGCAATTTTATGGAAATTATTTTTTTAGGCCAAAGTTTAACCCTAATCTTTTATACAATTTTTCATCAAATGGGCAATAAATTTAGATATCAATGTTGCTTGCATTGAAGTTGTTTGTACGTACAGTCCATGAACTGATCGAATCACCAACCAAAGTTAGCTTCGTCATAGGGAAGACAATGTTAGCTTGTGGCATCCTAAAATTCATGGCAACCTCTAGTCACATTTAGGTCTATGAATAGGAGATGGAAGTACCATTAAGTTATTTTATGGCCATTTAATCCATAATTTGCATAAAGATATATGGCCAATCTTTTAAGGGATAATTATGTGATAGGAAAGAAAATTCTATCATTGGCCATGTGCATCATAAATTGGAATTTATGGATTTGTGACTATAAGTTTAATGGCCTTATTATTTATGCAATTAGATATTTATTTAAATGATGATTAAGATATATTATAAAAATAAAATTAAAATAAACTTGGGCCATTTAAGTTTAAAATTTTAGGCCCAAGTGAGATGGGCCTAAGTGGGCCAAGAGGCCCGGCCCATGAACCCATTGGGCTGCCGACGCATGGAGGGGAGGAGTGAGGAGCCGCATGGCCTTCAAGTGTCTTCAGAAAGGAGAGACTTGTCTCTTAGGGACAAGTGTCCCCATGCAAAGAAGGGGTGCATGCAATATAAATACAACCAAAAAGGAAGAGAGAGAGGGAGTGGCTAATGGTTGAGGGTTGTCGTCCAAGAGAGGTGTCGAGAGAGAGGAGAGAAAGAGAGAAAGAGAGGAAGAGAGGAAGAGAGAAAGGAGGAGCACCTGCCGCCGCCCGCACGCCGTTCGTGGTCTAGAGGCAAGTTGGGGTCCTTTGCTGCTCTTGCATGTGTGTGTTACATGTATGTGGCACCCCTCGCGGCCCCCGATCCGATTAGGGTCGCTACGTTCGCTTACCATTCACTTTCCTTATTAACATATCACTCGATACCATTTCAAGTGCAGCAAGTCCACACAACCATGGGGGTTTACACATTTTTTTTTTTTACTCAAGGTCCCTTGCTAATTCATATCGAAGCACGTCCAACACTCCCTTCCCTATATTCAAAACGATGCACACCTACTAAATATTTATAAGTAAAAGCCGAACACTTTTTATTTACTTAAATCAGATGGACATAATTCATCGGTACATCAAAATGCCGTAGTCTTCTATATTCGCTACACTCAAAAGATGACCGACATCTCCTCCATCATCATACACTTTAAGTCTATCGATCAAGGTTCTGTCAGTGTCTCTTCCTCCGCTATCCTTCTCTCTTGGGTCATATCCAACCGCTCAAACCATCTACTAATCTGAAATGTTGGTCCCCAAAATGGGTGAGTACAACCACTCAGCAAGTAAAGGAATCCAATAATAACTCAATGCATCATACAAATCATACATGCATTGCAGGCGTTACTTACCTTGAAGCTATGCATATACTATCATGCATCATCACCACAATCATAACACATACATGTGTACCATCATGTTGTACTCATATCATTGTCATCATGACATTATATCACACACATGTCATCATCATCATATACATGACACCATCATACATACACATGTCATCATCGTCATGACATCATCATATCACACATGCATATCATGCATGTCATGCCATGGGTGATCATCATTATTTCACATCACATATCCTCATCATCATCATCATCATGCATATCATATATCATCATCATTATCATCATCATGCATATCATCATGCATATCATGCCATGGTTTAATTTCCACTTTTCATCTTGGACCGCCATATTTCTCATACCAGGACCAATGTTTGCATCCCACATTCATCACTCGCGCCCAATCCTGGCATTGCGAGAAACCTCCGGGCATGTATCCAAGATACAACCGGACATCCGGCACCCCCACATTCCGGGCATCTCGTATCCCAACTCGGCATCACGAGGCATCCGGGCATGTATTCAAGATACAACCGGCATCCAAAGGGCATCGACTCATTCGAACCTTTGGGCATCTCACCCCACCTAGCATCACGAGAATCTCCGGGCTTGCCATGAAAATGGTTACCCTCACCATCCAGGGCACATAATGATACAACCCCTCACCCTTCGGCATGTATCATAATACAACCGCATCCCGACACTATCGTGATTCCAGCTTCCGTCTTGTATTTTCAGACTTAATCCAAACAAATAAAAGCCATATTTTTGACAAAAAGTCAGAAAATCAGCCCTTTCAGGGTGGAATTGTTCGGTGACATTCTGAGATCCCCGTCGAGTGACGTTTGACCTCATTCTAATTTTAGTTAGGATACCAAATTGGGGACACTCCCCTACTTCAAGGAGCTCATGAACCTAGATTAGCCTTACTTATGATAAAACAGGATAATTCTCAAGCTATCGGGGATCGGTTCACAGAATTGATTTACTAAGTAACATGGCAAGTTCCCACAGGAAGACCGCCACATCGACCGGCACATCGGGGATTCGTCGGAAGAGGACGAGAATGTGGAGCCGGGTTACCTAATTCGCCAGTGCAAATAATGGAACGGAACGAGGGAGGGGGGGCTATGAATACCAGAAATTTTCAGAGTAGCCCAAAGTCTCTTATCTTATTTCTGGTTTTTGCAGTGGCTTATGACTAGGACCAGAGGACCCCAAAATACAGGGTTAGTCCACTTGCCTGCCTGCTCTGTCTCGCACTTCGCATGAGACTCTGTTTTCCCTGTCTCTCTCACGGCCTCCTTTCTCTTGGCGCTTTCATGCTTTTGCCCCAGTGAATTTTGAATCTTTGAGGCCTTTCGAAGGTTGGCGATCAGGCATGGAGTTAAGACATCCGAGTCCGATCCACCCCGGAAAGCGATCGGTTCAAGAAGGTGCAGTACTAGTCGAGCATCGATCCCCTGTTAATGCGTGTACGAATTGTGTTTTGGAGGGTTGCGATAAGCAAGGCTTTTTTGTGGCTCGTCTCTCTGGCTGAGACGAGTTAGAAAACGACACGACCTCGAACTGGTTTTTATATAAACACGGGACGTGAATTTGAGTTCCAACAGAGATTTCTTAATTCAACGGGACGCGATGATTGTCGTTGCTCGTCGTTGCTCGAAGAGATTTTTCGGGTATTTTAAGCGATAGCCCGCATGCGCACGCGGTATACCAACAACATCACAGCGCAGGGAAAGGGACTTCAGTGAATCTACCTCTTCTCATTGCAGGGCAAGCATGGAAAACGCCCGATATTTTCTCGATGGGGCGTCAGTCGACATTCGACCAATGGCCTTCCCTTTCCAAAACTCGATACTTCATCGACACGCTCTTGTAAAAGAGATTTAGCAAAGCTTACAATGTCGATATGGAACTTCCGCGAAAATCAGAGAGAATGCGGAGCAAAAGGGACAAGCATTAGGATCACGAGTCATGACCAAGAAACAGAGAAAGTGGCCTGTGCATTTTGGCGGAGAGACCGGCCAGAGGGAACCAAGAAACCATATGGCAGTTTCGAGTGCTTTTCCCATTCGTAGTTTTCAAAGGGAAATCGATTGCAAAAAGCCTAATCAATCAGCAATTCGACCAGAATAGGCCATTGATAAATCTGGAGTAAGTAACAGAGCTCGGCTAACATCTAATGCTCCAGCTCTGCACATGAATCGAACACCCTTCAATTGAACACCAGTTTGAGACACCAGGAAGACAAGGATGTTCCGGTTCTCACCTTCCCGTTTTCCGGGTTTTCGGACTTCCTGAGAAAAAATTCAATGTCACATGGCAATTCCCTGAAGAGAAAACGACTGGTGCATGGCAATTCCCTGAAAGAGGCCTCGAATCATGCATCTTTCAAGCGACCCTGAATTCTTCTTTCTAAGCAGTTAGCAGTATTCACCATCTGCTGGCTTCAATGTTTTCAATCTACAGAAATCGAGCGAGAACGACAAAAAACTAATGTACAAAGAAGAATTACACCGAGCCCGAGCCAAAAAAAAAAAAAAAGAAAACCTAAATTCAATTCTTGGGGTACACAAAGTCCCCGTTTTTACATTGCTTTCACCTACATTAAACCCAAAATCCCAGAAGAGAGAAGAACAAGAACAAGAAGAAGAAAGAGGGCAGCAAGAAAGAAGTAAAACTCAAAGCTAAGGGAAGAACAACTTCTGGAACTAACCAAGGACCGAAGTAAAAATCCCAAATGAAACATCTTTCGATTTCACACCTTCCACGCCTGAATCTTTGACTGTAAGCTCTGAACTAGTCACCCCGCTGCTAATTGAATAGCGGATCATCATCATCATCATCATCATCAAGCCATTACCAAGAAGATATGTAATTACACAGGAATGCAGAGCAAGAAGAACAAAAATTACCCATTTGAAAAGGACTTCGCTATATACCCCTTGAAGCCCCCTCCTCCACCCAAGAAGAAGAAGAAAGAAAAACCAGAAGAAAAGAAGAAGGAAAAAAAATGGAGGGGGAGAGACCTTCCCTCCTCCATTAGCGCCACGCAGACACGGTGAGCAGGGCACCTTGTTCCATGCCAGGGAGAGGAACCCAGGTGGGGAATCCTGCAGCGAGTATAGGTCGCTGTACTTGTAGTTCCACAGCAGTATCTTGGCCTGGCTCACCGCGTAGTGGCTGAGCGGCACCGCCTCGAGCCGGCCCGCTCCATCAGGGCCCTCCATTGCTCCTTGTCCTCCATCCGCTCCCGTTCCGCCCCCGTCCCCGGCGGCGCCTCCGGCCCGACCGGGCGCACGATCCTCCGCCCCAGCAGCAGCCTCTCGACCTCCCGCCGCTCCAGGGACTCGCGGCTCATCGGCTCGAGGGACTCGAACACCGCGGCGTAGTAGGCCAGCGCGTTCTTGAACCGGACCGGGTACGGGGCGCGGTTCAGGGACGCCTCGTACTCGCCCAGCGTGACGATCTTCGGGCCCAGGGACTTGGCCAGCCGGGCGCGGCGTCGACGGCGGCGGAGGTCTCGCCCAGGAGGTTGTACAATTGGAGCATGAAATTGACGGCCAGGTCCTCGTCCGGGTCGACCCGGAAGCTGGCGGCGTCCAGGGAATCGGTCGGGGCTAGGATCGGGACGAACTCGAAGTTGAGGTCGAGGAGCTTCGCGAACTCGCGGAGGCGGTTGCCCGTGGCGAGGAGGGAGGGCGCCGGGTTCTCCCCGAGGGCCCGGGCGGGGATACCGGAGATCCGGATCCGGTCGGGCTTTCCGGTGGAGCGGGTGGCGAGGGCTTGCAACAGAGCCGCCCACTGGACTCCCTGGACTATCCCGAAGTCGACGATGTGGATCTTGCTGGCCTTCTCGGTGGCCTCGAGGATTGCCTGGTTCGCCGTCAAGTGGGCGAACTTCGAGTACGGGCAGGCGTCGTTGAGGGCCTTGTACGAGCGTGAACTCCTCCGGCGACGTCGACGACGCGATGGGGCTCCGTCGAGCGAGCCGGCTGTGCAGGGCGTCGGAGAAGTAGAACGCCACTCTCTCCGCCGGATCTCGCGCTCCGACGCCGATTCCCGGAGCCGGACCAGCGTCTTCGCGGCCAGCTCCGGGTCGGACTCGCTGACCCGGGCGCAGTCGAGGAGGGCCTTCAGCAGCGGCTGCGACGGCTCGGTCTCCGGCGGAGCGGAAGCGGACGACGTCCCGACCGCGGCCGTGGCCGCGTCGCCCTTGTGCTGTCTGGGCGGCGACGCCGAGACCCTCGCCGGCTTGGAGTCCTCCGCAGCCGGCGGCGGCGGAGGCGTCGGCGCCGTGGCAGGCCCCCAAGTGGGGCTAACGACCCGATTGAGGTCCGAGCTCCCGAGCCGGCTCGGGCAGGCGGCGAAGGGATCGGCGGAGTAGAGCCCGAAATCGGCCGCGGCATTCGGCCACGCGTCGCAGGCGGAGGGCAGGCTGGAGCTCACCGGGGTGGAGTCCCCGCTCCCCATCAGGCTCTCCATCCACTCGTCGGAGCGAACTCGCTGCCGCCGAACCCGCCGAAGCGGAACCCGCCGCCGCCGGACGCGTGGTGGTGGTCCAGGCTGTAGCGGGGAAGGCGGATCGGACCAGGCGACCCTGGAAGGGGTCGGGGAAGGCGGGGGTGGCCAGATCAGGAGCCCGAGTTGGAGGACGGGGCGGCGGCGGCGGAGGCGGAGGCGGAGGCGGAGGTAGCCCAAGGGCTGCTGAGGGCGAAGGAGTTGATGCCCAGAGGAGGTGGTGCTGGTGGTGGTGGGGTGCTGGTGGTGGTGGTGGTGGTGGTGGTGGTGCGGGTTCTGCTGCTGGTTCTGCTGCTGCTCCTGCTGCTGCTTCTGCTTGATGACTTGCTGGGCGATGGCCATGAGGTTCTCGCTGTCGGCGCACATGTACGCCATTCCTCCCGTCCTCCTCCTCCTCCTTTCTTCTTCTTCGCCGGCGGCCGAGCGCGTTCGCCGGAGCTGCACTCATCACAGTGGCGGAACAACGAGGAGGAGAAAAACGACGACGTTCAGCTCGCGCAGAGGGAGAGAGGAGAGGGAGAGGGAGTGAGTGATGTGCAAACGGTCAGAAGCAAGATTTTTAGCTTTAAGTAGAGAGAGAGAGTACACGAGGGGGGAGGTCCGGTTTTAGCGCAGCTAGAGAGAGAAAGAGGGTAGGTTCGGCGAGGAGGAAAAGGAAGAGAGACGGCGAGCTATAGTCGCAGGGGAGAGTGCAGCAAAAGTTCCTGAACGGGCGTTGGGCCCCACCTGCTGCTCCTCCTTTCTTTTGACAGCAGACGGTGTTTTCTTTCCTTTTCTTTTGTTTTATTGTTTTATTAAAAATGCTGGGGGTTTTTCAGATTTTTTTTTTCGTTTTCTTTTTTTTCTCTTTTTTACGCTGAATCGTAGCTGGTCGCTCACGACAGCCTTGTCCGTTGCAACGGGAAGTTTCATGAGTTTTTTGGTATAAAGGGCGAAACCACCAACCATGCATTATTCACGCACCGCAGAAATTGAATTCGGGATTTGGAGATGGCTTAACTTTTCAAAAAGAGAGCGGCGTTTTCGTAACAGGACGCCGGGACCATGATGTGAAGGTGCGTAGTGATTTTTTAAGAGGAAATACATGAAAATAATCGTCGAGTAAAATGTGAGCCATGTGCTTTTTTCCGAGTTAAATGAAAAAAGGATGAAGAGATTTGTCGAGGAGGAATGACGCCGCTTGTTTAAGAGTGCTATTCGGTGTTGAATGTCATGTTCTAAACTCACAATCAGTCCGCCCTAAACAAATTATTAAAATCGCATATCTAGTTTAGTCGATCTTTGGAAATCCCTGATGTAAAAGCAAAAAGGTAAGCTAGAGTCTTAGACTTAATTTAAAAATGACCCAATTGGGGGTGTGAGGCATGCTTGTACTGATATTTAAAAATAATGAATGTATCTTGACAACCCTAATCCTACTATGCAAATGGACAAGCACAAGAGGCCTTCACAAGAGGAAACTTTTAGCCTTTCAATTTAAGTTCCTTTTAGTTTTTTGCACCATGAAGGATGTCTCGAGCACAAGACTGCTAGAAAACAAGAAAATCTGACTCAAACATAAAGAGCTTAATGTCAAAGTACGACGATTTGTCACTTGGCAGCAATGCTAATTATGGTCGAATTTTGTCTATTTATGAACATAATTTCCGAACTTCCAATTAATTTGATCAGAAGTCTTACATTCATGTACCGCTGAAATGTCTTTGAGTTTGAACTTATTTGAAAAGATGCCTCAAATGTGTGCAAAATATCAAATTAAGAAGTCAGGACATGGAGGGGCGCCAAGAGAATTCAACCCAGCACCCCAACTTTGACCAGTAGCGGACTAGGCCGGAGTGGATCATCAGGGGAGGCTGCAAGGCCTATGGGCAAGGTTTGGCAATGCTAGGCACGACGACCCATGGCAAAATCTTAATATAATACGATATTACACATTTAATTGGCACCAAATTGACAATAATTGACATGTTTTTGTCGTAACCCGGTTATTTAGCATATATAATAACATTAACATGTTTAAAACGGACACAATACGTAGCGATAATACGACTTGTAACCCTACTTTTCAAAGCAGGAAATGAGCTGGCAAAAGATAAGGTGCTAGGCAATGTCTAATAATTCTCCATCTTTAAGGGGAGGCTTCCATCATATAATAGGGTATTCATGTGATAATATAGACATTTAACCGCTTTTAGCTTAATTTGTCGATATTAGATCAAACCTATGGAGAGATTAGCTAGTTAACCGCATGACTTTTGACAATTTTTTAGTCATGGTTGAAGGGGAGTATTGTTGAATACGGTATTTACGAGTCTAATTACATTGTGATTTTCATAGTGGAATCTTTCCCATTGTTTGTAAAGTAAAAATAAAAATACACTTCATCATACAATGGCGCTTTGCCTTGTAATGGTATCAATTTGGTCAAGTCAATTTTCATGTAGTCTTGTTGCCTTTTGCAATCTTCTAGGTCTATTTCCTTGAATGCATGATAGAATTAATTCCCTCACATAAGTCCATTGTTAGAGATTCTTGTCTTCCGATGCTATCTCATTTAACACTACACAAGAAGCAATAAGAATTGTAACAACAATAAGATCCTATTACCATGCAATACAAAATTTAAGTATTATCATAACGTAAACGCAAATTATAGATATAGATATAGTATACTAATTATCCACTCTATTATTTTTCTTTCTCATAGATGTGAAATTATTAGACAAGTATAGCGCACATACTAAAATTCATTTGGACTATTGAATATGGCATATCCCACCTATAAACATAATATGCTACATCAAATTCAATGATCTAGATACATTTTAATACATATACTTAAGGACGTGGCTTAATCAAAGCCAAATCAACTCGTTTCAAAGTTCGAATCCAACCCAGAAGACTCGACTCGCACTCACCCGATTCTCGAAACTCGAGGAGTCCTCCAACGACTATCAAAATTCCGGCTCAAGCTCGGTTAGACCGCAATCGATTAACGAATGATTTCGAGGTCGGTCGAAGTCAAAAAGATCGAATAATGCCGAAAATACCAAAAGGAAAAAAGTTACCTCTAATTTCACTAGGCGCTGACGTGGCCCCTACACTCCGGCGGGCCCCACGAGGCTTCCGGAAAGACCCTTCGGCGTAGAAGTCTACGTGGACCGACTTTTATCTCCCCGCACTATGCGGGGACCTCCTCGGGCGCCACCCCCACCCCACCCCCCGGCGTGGTGGGCCCCGCCCCCCTGTCCCCGGGGGAACGAAATCGACACGTCAGGGGCGGGCGTCGCCGTCGATCTGACGTCACGCCACTGTAGCAGTGGGGGCCCCGTCAGTCAATCCCAGAGGCCGTGACGTGAAATCTCGGCCGTCCGTTCCCCCGAGCGCAGCGGGCCCCACGGGATTGCCCGGGGGCGGCTGGGGCACCTCGGGCAGCGTACCCACCGGTGAAAAAATGGTTTTACTTTTTTTACTATGGGATTTGGCCCACTTCTTTTATTTTTTCTCTTTCTGTCTTTTCCCTGACGAGACGGATTGATATCCAATTTTGACCAAACTCGATTTGAGATTTTTATGAACGAGTGAAATAGGTAAAATTCTGTGCAAGTCCTTTTTCCGTTTTCCCGATTATCATTCGGCATTTTCTTTATTTTTTTTTTCGGATAATGATAAGTCATGCACAGGAGCTGTTAAGGTACATTTATTTACTTTTGCTAAGACTATGATGACCGTACTATCCATGATAAATATGTCTGATTCGTTTTCATCTTAAATCTATTTATCGTAGGCTGTATGCTTTGGGGTCACAACTTCGAAAAGACAAAACAAAATGTAGTTGAATTATGAGTTCAAAAATAGTATCTATGAGCTCACTTTAGTCAATAAAAACTTATTGGAGCAAATCAATGCTACGACTGATAATAAACTTTATACATGCACCGGTATACATCTACAGGTATTCATGAGCCCATGTAAAATGGTCAAGCTATTGCGGACACTTTTGTGCTATCTTAGGGATGTTAATTTTGTTACAAACCCTAAATACTAGACCATTTTCACGATGAAGTGCACATGCTAAAGAACTTTCATCATTACGAGATTGTCTTGAATTGGATTTTTACTGTAAATCCATTAACCATCGGTGCTTTACAGTATGTCTCACCCACCTCGATAGGATGAAACAAATGCAAGTACAACCACGAGAGGGTTTGAACACAGCACAAGTCAATTAAGCTCCAAGCATAATTTACCCGAAAAAAGAAGAAGTCAAATATTAGCATCGATGAGCTCACTTCGAATATGGCATAACCAATAAAACTCATATATCATAGCATTGCTACAGTTGATGACAAACTTTTACCATTGTGCACTGGTACGCATTTATAAGCACGTCCAAGATGAATAAATTATTGTGGATATGTTAATGATCTCCTAAAGATGTTTATTTTATTATAAACTCTAAATACCGCGCCGTTTTTCAGGTAAAGCGGGCGCGCCAGAATCAATGTCGACCCGAAAAGAGGGTCCTCAATTGGAGTTTTCAACGTCTTTACAAATGGTAATCAACTTTCCCAAATCCAAGCGGGAACTCGAGGGTGCATGAATCGAGCGTCGATCGGTCGCTGCAGAAAAACATCGTCCTCGTCGGTAAAACCGCTCGTTGGCTTACGTTTGACCGGTTTGTCGTTTTCTGGGGATTGTGGTAAGAGAGAGAGAGAGAGAGATAGAGAGAGAGAGAGAGAAAAAGAGGGCGGAGAGGAGAGGAGATGAGGTGAGAAAAAAGGTGGATCGAGAGGCGAGAAAGGGCGTGGGGCCCTTCCATGACGTGGCGGAGTAGACTCCGGTCGCATTCTTTTTGGGCGGCCGTGGGGCCGGGCTGACCGGGGACCAATCGGATGGGGAGCGGAGTGGGGCCCGCCCCGGAGAGAGATGGGGCCAATCAGGGCCCGACGGGCGGCCGACGCAAGCGGGAATAAAGCCGGGCGGGGCGGGGGCGGGGCGGGGCGGGGGCGGGCGGGACAATTTTGGACGGGAGCGGCTGCGAAAGCAACGGCCACCGCGGTTGGCCGCGACTGCTCGGACAACCCGTCGAAAGAAAAAAGAGCGTCGCTTGGACTCGGATCATGTGAAATTGGGTCCGTGCGATCCGACGGTTCATGCGAGCCGGGCTCTAAGCACCAGCAGCAATAATTATCGCCGGACTGAACCGATTGGAAAGTGCATCGTTTTTCCATGTGGCCGCTCCATTCGCGGACATGGAAAAATCGGGAGTGTTACCTCTAATTGACGTTTTGTGCTGATGTTTTGGGAATGAGTGTGGTGTCCGGTCCTTAATGTTAGAACTGTTGGCCGAATTGAGTCTTTGACATTTTGATTTCTTCGATTGACTACTTGATGTTTCTATCAAGATCTCAACATTTTGATTTTGTCTAATTGAGTCTCTACTATTCGGCCGAGAGAGAGAGATGCAATCAGATTGACCGATGGAGCAAGCGCTAGGGACTGATTTTCGACTCATCACGTGCTTATGCATTACTGTAGATGACAGCGTCTATTTTGGAATTTGATAGTCCGTTAATTTCAATCTATTACTTGCAGAATACTTTCTCCTACGCTAGTGACATATACTGACAAGAACGAGAATTATGAGGGTGATGATCACATATCACCTAGGAAAGTCGTCCAAAGTCCCAAATCTCTTGCACTATGATTATTTTAATTTTAAATCTTTCAACTTTATCAACTAAATCTTAAATCTTTTTGATAATTTGTTAGTTAATGCTAATTGTCTTATTTGGCATCACTAAATAGCTAAAATAGATAATTTTTATACTTTTTAAAATTATTAAATTTTCTTTTCATTTTTTTTTTGTTTGCTTTTTTTCCCTATGTTGGTGAGAGTCATCGGCGACCCTCCTTGGACGCGAAGGGAGTTGCCCAGGGCCATCGTGGCACCACTGACAATAGTTGAGGCCACCCAAGCCAAAAAAGAAAAAAATGAAGAAAAGAAACAAAGAAAAAGGGAAAAGAAGGTAAAAAAATAAAAAAAAATTACAAAAATTATCCATGTCATTGCCAACAATGCCACATAGAACACCGACATTCACATTAGTAATTTTCGCCCAAAATTGACCGGATTAACTAGATTAGCAAATTGTCAAATGTTTTAGACTTCATTAGTAAAGTTGAAAGGTCTATAATTAAATTGGTTTAAATATAAGATTTAAAAAAGATTTTTTTTGGATGATTTCTCCATATCTCATGGTTGGTTTGCAAAATTTGTGAATGGTTATGAAAATATATCATGTTCCTTAGTAGTAATTTTTTGAGTTTGATGCTTCACAACATCATCATACGTCAGTTGTATCACATGATTGCTACATAACTATCATATGTCGCATCAGGCTTAATATATGATTGATTACTCATCATTGCACATTTGCTCTAAACATCGCGATCTACATTGAGTTGCATGATGGATGTGCACAATTTGTCTTAGGCTTCAATCAAAATCTGGACTTTGACCAAAAAAATCAAAATCTAGACACTTAATAATTATGATTAGCAATGTTTCATACTACAAATGTCATATTAAATGATTTTGGCATCCTATATAAAAACTTAAAATCAAAACGATGGAGTTCTTTGTTTTCGGGGAAATTACACAAAAACTTTCTAAACTTTTAAGGGTCATAGATATTTGCCATTAAACTTTCGATCGGTGTTCTATATTATGTAATGCATATCATCTTTAAGGGTGCAAGTTTGTTTTCATCTTAATTTTTTTATGGGAATTTATCTTTTAAAGAAAAAGAAATATAAGAAAATATTAGTTGAATAAAATCAGAAAACGTAAATATCGATAAACAATAAAAACTAAGGTATCTCAAAACACATCATTTCCATTCATAATTTTTCAGTACTTTTGATCAATTGGTCATTTTTTCTCACGTTAATTAACCAATTAAAATATATAATGGGCACCCAATTTTGCCATCTGACCTTTTTGTTATCGTCATCTTTTCCCTTTTTACCTAATCCGTGATATTCTTTTCCTTAGAGCATCTTATTTAGTTTCATTAAAGTGCCTATGGGCACCAAACTTGAACTAATCTTTATCGTTTAATGTCACTTAATATTTACCTTTTCTATTACCGGTATTTCAGTTAACTTCATTTCCTCCGTTTTCTCCATTTTATTCCATTTTTAATAGCAATCAAAGGTTAAAGAAGAAGAAGAAGAAAAGACTTCCTTTCAAAAAAATAATATGAAGATAAACTTTTGCTCCTTAAATTTAGTATTTGAAGGCTGAGTTGTACTAAATCTTTCACATACACAGCTGCAGCAAGGAGAAATATTTATTTTCACAAATAGCTTGCAAAGATAAATCAATTCTATCTATCTCGTTAAAGCGAAAAGCAAAGGCCAAAGGCAGAGTGCAAGTCGTAGGCTGCAAATTAGTAAACCAGAAAAAAAGCTCTTCGATGAAAGCAATCGAAACTGAGATACTCAACGGTTGCCCTATAATTAAAATAATGGGAGAAAAGGGAGGAGGAGAAGGAGAAGAAGAAGCGGCAGGATTGGCCTACAGAGAAATGGTAAAGATAATGTGGAGAAGTGTGAATGGATGGAAATTGGGCGATCCGAAAGTAAATCTGCAGTCAATCAGTCCAAGGAAGATAAGATCTTTAAGATTAGCAGCAAATCTAGACGGTGCTAATAGATGTCGTTTTCCTCGTAAGTATCCGGAGCTCTCTTCATCCCCCTCCTAATGTCGAGCTAAGTGGACAGAAATTAAAAGGGGTCTTAATCAAAAAGCTCCGGGCGAAGGAAAGGGGGAAAGATTTGACTAGGAAAAAGATTACAAGATAGAGAAAGAGAGGAGAGGAGGGGGCTCCACTCCATTGCTTTGATTCTTTTTCTAAAGGCCCTCCTCCATCAGCAACATTGCACCTTATCTTTTACCTTTTTTGTCTAACATTACCCCTCTCTCTCTCTCTCTCTCAAATGGGTCTCATTCCAAAGTGTCAAATCATCAAATTTCTTATTCACACTTGGAGTGATGCACATTGCAAAGCCTCTGTATTTGCCTGTGAAATGAGGAAGGATTCATTTTCCTCTTTACCAAACAAAGGAGTGATTCCGGCGACGGGAGTGGTTCTATGCATTAAGCTTGAGCTCCGGCGGCGATGTCCGTCGCCTCCTTGGCTGCTCGACGTTCGATGTGATCATCGCTAAAAAATTTTTGCTTTGAGAGACTTATACCGTGATTTATGGCATCGGGTATTAAGGCTTTTCGACAGATTTATCTTTTGTCATTTGTCCTTTTGATGTTTTATAGTAACTTGCTGACAAAGGTTAGACACGCAAGAGACACGAGGAAGAGTCTTGTCTGCCACATATCGTTTTCAAACTGGAGTAGAACCTATGAAGCCACGATTTAGTCAAGCAGTCAGCTATCCATTTATCTATCTATTCGTAAAGATCTACCGCTGTATAATTTTGAAAGGAAAGACAAAACATGTTATCATATTTAATGCAGCCTACCATGACAAATGGATTGAGACACATGGCCTCAAAAATGGACTAAAGTATCATCATTTTTTTGTCGTTCACTATATAAATTACAAGGACGCCGCGATTAAATGAGTGCAAATAAACAAGCTTAATGTTAGAATATTTAACAACTTAAATTCTCAGAACAGATGGTGATCTTGCAAATGATTTATACAGTATTAGAATGTTTGACTTCGAATTTTTGCAATCTATTAATTGCCTTTATTATACGATTTTATTTGTGTGAGAAAGATAAATTAAACACGTCAAAGAACTAAATATGACTTAATCTCTTTCCTAGTCTGATGGGATATGATTATATTGGACTTTCTCATCTAACTATGCCTCCTTGCTCGATATGAGACAATCTGAGAATCCCTGTTAATGCAATCTTTACACGTAACGAAAACCTTTGTGAGCATGAAAAGACCCCGAGCATACCGAATCCAATAGGGCATTCTAAAACCGCAGCAATGATTGACAAGAGAGAGAGAGAAATGGAGGGCAGGGCGAGGCAGGGCTCGAGCAAATGCGCAGACACCGAAAGCACAACACGATGCTGACAGCTGCACCGATCCGGCGTCTGAATCATAGCGAAATACATGCCGAGTGCATGAATCCATTCGATGTGAATCGAGACTTTTGGTGGTGCGAATCGAAAAGGGCCATCCGTATGAACAACAACAACGGCTCCTCGGAGGTCAAACATTGCAATCGAGTGCCGGGGCGATAAGTCCACGGGGCGCAATACATTCCACCATTGACCGTGGAACCAAAAGAAAGGAAAAAGGGAATAGCGACAGCAGAATGGACGTCCCTCCGGGAAAGAAAAGACGTTCACTTCGGTGGTGGTGGTGGTGGTGGTGGTGGAGGCTGTACGTGTATCCATCGATCCTTCCTCTCTTCTTTTTCTTCTCCATTCCATCGTGAATTGTCGGAGAGAAAGAGAGAGAGACCTCAAGACGCAATTTGTCATCTCCTTTTGGAGGGTTTCAACCTGACTATTTATTACAATGGGGACGTGGTCATCAGTCACGAGGACAATCATCAGCCGGTTGGATTCGTCTTCTGATTCTGATTTTTCCATTCTTGTCCCCCTGCCGGACCATGATGTCTGTCGCCGCTGCCCTCAGTGGGTGTGTTTTCTGCACTTGCGAAACGATTCCCGCACTCTCTCTTTCGAGGGTTTTCGGTCTTGTCCTGACCCTTTTAGATCCTATTAAGTAAAATACCGTTTTCAATGTATCTTGGATCTTTTAACACGGTTCGCTTGGGAGAGCTCCTGTCGGATTCCTTTCCGAGCTCGACTTTGCCCTTCAAGAAAGTAGATTGGAGAATACCAGAGGAAGAATAATTTAAAAGATGTGTGTAATTCATGAGAGAATAGTTATCTTACTTAGTATAAGCCGCTTTTCCTTTATCAAACGTATCTTTGAAATTGTCGGTATGAAGAGAAATGAAAAGTTGGGTTCTTCTAAAAGGACACAGTCTCGATTGCAATAAGGCAAAAGGGCAAAAGGCACTCGGCGGGCATTTTTGGAGGGAGTCTAATTATGGGTTGGACTTGACGTGATCTCAAGAGGTGGCAATTTATTTCCGTAACTAAGAAAAGGTAGGGATAAGATTGCAGAAGATCTATTGCCATTTGGCCATTTTGCTTTTGGTATTAAGAACTTGCAATCGAAATGAAAAAAAAACGAGACATCCCCTACCCTAGCCATGTAATTCTGTTCCATCTGAGAGGCAAACCAAGACGTAAGACAAAAGTTCACATGTCGCAAACCATACGACAATGAAATAGAACAGATCAACTCAGAAATGGCAGGCTAATCGACATAACTAGAGAAGACGAGCTGGAATCGAGCGACCTGTGGAGAGAGCCTTAAGCAACGGAGAGAGCCTTAAGCAACTTTAAGGAATCAGAAGAACAAGATAAGTAAAGTGAGCGCAGGTGGAAATTTCAACTTGAACTAGAGTTTCAAACTCGCGATTACTTCTCAACAGTCTCTTTGAGCAGAATTCAAGCTTTATGAACACAAATCTGGGTCTTCTTGAATTTGAGTCATGTTTTATAAACTCAGATCCCGAATTGAAATCTTTATCGATTTGGCTCGATTACAAGGAGGGCACCAACACCGATCCTCTATAGTGCTGGATACATAGAACCTCATTGCAAAAAGCTTGGGTGAAATTAACATCTCAGAAGTCGGAACACACTAGATGCAGCCATCCTGGTTGAGGGAACATGCAAGAGTTTTATGAGTGCAATCATAGTATCTCACTGCCATCAACAACCTGTACGCGCCACAGAAACGCTGCATATTCACAGATATCACAACCTCGGCCATGCGTAGAAGGAATCACCAACTGACAATAATGCAATACATCCCCAAAGTGCACCTTTTTACTTTGAAAATGGACATTCTTAACTTACCAGGTACAAATTCTTATTTTCATGGGCCCACAATTTCGAACTTGCAACAATAACATTAGGGAGAGATTCGGATGACTAAGGTGGAAAAAACCCCAAGGGTTAAGGACACAGAAAATACAATACTACCCATGTCAGACCATCCCCAAAGATAAATATTTGCCTCCCCTGTGCAAATGCAAAATTTAATCTGGCAAAACTGTAGAAAGCGACAGTCATTGCTGAAGTGCTGAATCACAAGCAATTTATTGCAATCTATTAATGTTGCATGTTATTCGCCCATATGAACATTTCTCTGGCCACCATCCACCACCCAAATCTTTGTTGCCTTCATTAGTACACTCGAGCTTTTGGTGGGAATGACTCGATCTCCTCGTCCAAAGTATTCATATGAACTGGTCTGTAATCTAGCGAACCTTCTCATTCTCCCAGAACCTGCAACTCATATGTGGAGCAATCAGGAGAGTGCACCGAAGGTACATCAAGAGAGACTAGCACTACATTATCCTGTTCTTTTTGTGCGACAACTCAATATTATGAGGAGATGGAAAAAGCATCCAGCCGAAGGTTAAATGAGTATAAAGAAAGCAGAAGCTCCATGACATGTACTTTCATCCATGTTTCTAGAGTTGAATTATGTATTTAAGTAAACAGACAAAAGCAGCTCAATGAGCCTTTGACGCCTTGATTCCCACCCTCTACAGGAATTGAAAAGAGGAAAGGAGGAAAAAGAGAGAGAGAGGGCCAAAATAGATATAAATTACGGTAGACAGCTACGAGAATTATTCACTAAACTAAGTGTGTGGATAAAGTCCCTGCACTTGACGCACTGGTGGTCAGCTCAATGACTCAATGATACGATCTCTATGGTTTCATTCAAACCCAATCTCAGGACAGATGCAACAAATGCATTTACTGAGAGAAAATAAGATGCTCTATAATAAGGAGAATATTTTATTAAAATGAACAAAAAATATATATTTTTCCAAGATGAATAAGAAAAGGACTTACCCCAAAGTGTGCTTCATCCATTTTTCATCATCTCTTTTCTGCAAAAGCAGTTGAGCTCACTTTATTACAAATAAATTGGGAGTAATAAGATGAGCATCCTGTAGAAGATTGAAAGTGACAACTAACCGTGAAGTCTTCACGGGCATGGGCTCCTCTGCTCTCTTTCCTGGCTTCAGCAGAATGCATGGTGATACAGGCATTTATCAGAAGGTTTTCCAACTCCAGAGTCTCAATCAAGTCTGAGTTCCTGTTAAAGAATTTAAACTCAAGATTATTCCAAAAAATAGAACTCACAAGAAACATCTTTTCACTAAATAAGGATTGTATTCTCTACCATATCAAACTACGGTCCTTCAATTGCACATCATGGAAGCTTTCCCACGCCTTGTCGATTAACTTACAACCTGGAATTGCAAATAGAAAGCAAACCATTTAGGTGGCAAAAACGGAGTCAGAGATTAGAGACTACAGCCTAAGAAAGAGACCATAGAGTCAGCACGATCAAAAGGCCCATGCACAAACCTTTACTTCCAGCTTATTTTCCAATTTTATGAGTAGAACATAGCTAATTAGATCCCTAAATTATCTCCTCTTCATAACCATTCAAAGAAGATGTTCTTAAAACCTATGGTATATTAAAATTGCCTATCTTAGCACAGTCGAGAATCTTTGAAGTTCAAAAGCCCTTTCCCAGCGAATCTCAGAATAACATGATGAAAGAGAGCTTAGTTTGCACCCTCTGCTTTTGTCTCAAAAAAAGAAATTTGCCTACCTTCTTCCAAAGTTTCTTGGGTACGGAAGACAGCAGCATTGGTTTGCATAACTCGTTGCATATTTAACCGAATTTTAGACGTTGGAAGTGAGCCATTCGAATTTCTGATCTTGTCCAGCCATGCGATAGTTTTCTCAGCAGCATCCTTTTCCAAAGGTTTTTTGTTTCTCCCCTGCAAATTCGTAGTCTCGTTTATTTGTCTAACATATTTAGCAACTTCTCACACATAATCTGAAAATTCAACTTGCCTGGCCTATGTATTTCGGCAACTCTGTTAGCACAAGCTCTCCCAAATACAACAATATCAAGAAGAGAATTTGCACCAAGCCGATTAGCACCATGAACAGATGCACAGGCTGCCTCTCCAGCAGCCATGAGTCCAGGAACAACTGCATCTGGATCATTGCCTTTGATTGTAACAACCTAGAGTTGAAAGTGTGCAAATCAGCAAACAGCAACAGAACTAATGTAATTGGATTTCACATAATTGTGGAAAATTAACTGATGCGAGTTAAAAAAGAAATCAATTACCTCTATACTCCCATCAGTTAAGGAAATTCATTATTCATCCACTTTTAAACTGAACGTAAAACCGTGACTTCTACTAAACTCTCAGATTCAAAACCAGCATGTTATGTCTGAAGTCATTCATTAGTTGCCCTACAGCCTATCCCATCAAACAGTTGTTCAAACCCTTGTACTTTTGCTCTTGAATATATAAAATAACAAAATGTTTGATTATACTAGTTTGCATAAAACTTTGATTGACTAGGGACCACTTTAAATACTTTATAATAGAAACTGTCCTACTCATTAGATCGGCAATTCTAGGTTATGTACAGGTTCCATCTAGAACATGGAACCTACCCATTGGAATAGGTTCTCATTTTTTGGAATCTTGCACCTACCATATATACCTTAGAACCTAGAACCTACCCTATCACAGTTTCTAAGGTCAGTTCCAGGGTCTACCCAAGTTTCACCTATATTATTAGTTAAACAACTGCAATAAATTAAAATCGTTAATAACCACCACTTGCTGCTATAATTCACTCATAAAAACTTATATTAAAAAACACATGAAAAATATGAATATTAAAATGGAACCTCATACTAGCGCTTCTAAATTATTCACTCATCATCGAATGTCATAGAATATTGCAAGATGGGCGAAGACATGAACTAAGAAAAAACAATAAAACTTGTTTCAGATTGTAGGTTATAGGTTACAGGTTATAGGTTCCAAGTTCCTCCAACTAAAAATTTGGAACCTATCCATTGAAATAAATTCCATTTTTTGGAACTCGGAACCTACCCTGCATACATTTGAACTTGGAATCCTACAAGTTCCCATTGGTCTGATTCTCAGGTTCCAGGTTCTACCCTAGAACCATGCTCACCCCCACTACTCATTAAATAACCCAAAATACAATGAGAGCTTCTAAATTGACCTCCTAAACTGTTCGTCCAGAAACAGATTCCAGTATTCCAGTTATATATATAGTCATCTGAAATCCTCTTTTTAACTTCCAACTGTCAAACACATTTAAGATGGTATAAACCAAGGGCTTTTTCTACAATATTATTAGGATAACACTGATCAGTAATCAAGTAATCAATAAAGAGCCTCTCATCTCATACGGGTGTCACTTACCTCTCCGTGATAGTTAGTGGGTATACCACCCATATTATAATGCACGGTGGGTAAGACAGGGATGGGTTCTTTTGTCACGTCCACTCCAGCAAAGATAGCAGCAGTTTCAGAGATACCAGGAAGTCTCTCCTTCAGTACTTCAGGAGGTAAATGATTCAGATGAAGATATATATGGTCCTTAAGTGGTCCTGAAAAATTAACAGCAATTTTTATAGCAAATGGGACTATGTGAATAAGATATTCAAGTACACGTTCATTCCAAAAAGTGTAAAAGGACTCTAAAATATATCAACTTAAGGATCTCCCACGGCAAAGTAAAACAAATTAAAGAAGAATAATGAAAATCACAGAGCATCAACATTCTTAACTAAAATTATTTGAGCCAATTTAATTAGAGCATAACTTACCTACACCACGGCCATCGCAGATCTCCATGGTCATTGATCTTGAGACAACATCTCTTGACGCAAGATCCTTGGCTGTAAAGGGCATACCGTTCCATAAATCTTTCGCCCTCACTGTTACGAAGGATACCACCCTCTCCTCGTGAACCTACATCACAATAAGGAATGAATAAGAAAACACAAGCTAATTAATAAAACAAAAAAATATATATGTGAGATTTATGCTACTCAAATATGCATAAATAGCAAGAAACCTTCAGTTATGAGGCATCCGGCACCATATATTCCAGTTGGGTGAAATTGTACAAACTCTAAATCCTGTAAAAAGATTATGTCAACTAATAAAGAAGCAGAGAAGTTGTAAGGAAGACTAATCTCAAGTAGGAAGGCAGAAAACAGACTTCAAGGGGAAGTCCAGCCCTTGCAACCATAGCATTGCCATCTCCGTGCACGTATGAGCTGATGTTGCAGAAAAGTATGCTCTACCATAGCCCTGAAGAATCAGAATAAGAAATGAAGAGATCTACTTTCTTTGCTATCAAAAAGAGATCATAAGTTTGACACAGTACCCCTGTGGCCAGAATAGTTTGAGCGGCCTGAAACCGATGTAGTGTCCCATCCTCCATATTCAAAGCAATCACTCCTTGACAACTGCCTGAATAAGAATTTCAAGAACAAATCCACTCGGCTCATCCTTTCAAAGTAACTGTTCACAATTTCACAACAAGACATGCAAATAGCAAAACAACAGGTCCATAGTGATGGGTCCTTTTACACAAGAAACAACATAGGAGAATTCAAATCCTATTAACTGAAAAATTTCAAGTAAGAGGTTCACTCAGTGTAAGGATCAGATTTTTCATATTCAAGCAAATCTAAACTGATCTCAAGAGTGGAAAACCAAAACCTTAGTCGCTTTTGTTTTGTATTAAGGGCTAAAATCCATTCATAATGACAACCGAAACTGCTGGCCGACAATTCAATTAACACCATTCGATGTGCAATTTTATTACCACCTCCTCTAACATCTTTCTTGAAAATAATGCAATAGCTGAATGAACGTCCAGATCATTCAAGTTAATTACACTGATAACTCCAAGCTATCTTAGCCACTTAAAAGGAATATGAGATAGGTATCTAAACTTTCATCTAATGTTCACTAAGCTAAATATCTTAAACCTGACAGAGGTCCCATAGCAGATCAACTCACCATCATTGTTCATTATTAGATCCAAGGCAAAATATTCAACGAAGAACTGTGTGTTATGTTTCATTGCTTGGCCATATAGGGTGTGCAACAGTGCATGCCCAGTTCTGTCAGCTGCACATGCGCGCAACGATAAGCCTGTCCACCTGTGGTAAAGGCAAAATAGAGTTTCAGGTGAGTTGAATTTTGCATTAATCACAACTATTTCCATTCTGAATTCATCCCTTACCTTTTCCAAAATCAAGGCTTTGGCCGCCAAATGCACGCTGATATATTTTTCCATCTTCAGTTCGAGAAAATGGTAGGCCATAATTCTCAAGCTCAATCACTGCTTTTGGTGCCTCTCTACACATGTATTGAATTGCGTCTTGATCACCTACAGACTCAACATTGATTAAATACTGCAAAATGTAAACACCTAGTATCTAATAGTACAGTAGCTTTCACAAGAGTTCATAGTCCATTCGAAGTGCCTTTATTCTTTCACCCTGGCATTTAAGACTTGCCTTCCTTCAAACTGAACTCACCCAACTGTTAAAGACCTTGACATAGGGATTTTCAAGAACATTTGAAATTGCAAACATGTCAAATCTTTTCACTGTTTTCTTAAAGGTAGAATATGTAATTCTTTTTATCTTGGCAAAAAATGTAATAAACAACTTAAAAGGCCGGAACAAAAGGACCTGAAATGATCAACTATTAGGACACTGCCTGTGGTGTATAAAGGGATCTTTGCCAGTTTCAAAACCAGGCCTACCCTCCCATTGCAAGCAAATAAAGGAGAATAAGTATATGTAACCAGATGCCTAGTACAACTAGCTAATCAGCCACAAATGTGATTCTCAATAAGACAGGTGTTTATGTGGGAGATTGTCAAAAGCATCTCATAAATGGCAGTACCAATTAAACTGGAGACAAATCATAAGATATTCATGATGCTGTGGTCCTTAACTGAACAATAAGAAACTAAATAAACTAAAATCTGACCATGAAAAGCCTACCCAACCAGTCACTCCCCTTAACAGTATCATACATGTGCCACCTCCAGTCATCTTCACTCATGTTTCCCAGAGCAGCATTTATACCACCCTGCAAACAAACAACATGCATAAGCTAAAGAATAAAAATAAAAAAAATATATAAAAATTCACATTACAGAGCTTAAAAGTATCAAAGTGCTCATCAATTAGGTCAAAAGGATCCATCGAGTGTACTCAACCCTTAACTAGAACAGATCTTTTATTAGGATGACAGCTAAGGACTTACAAAAGCACCTATAAGAATAGTTAACACAGACTCTTAAAGTGAGTTGCGGAGTAGTTGAGGCTTTCAACTATGGCTTTAAACCTTGAATATTGCCATAATTTTGGCATTTGGAATCTTGTCTTATTTGGTTATAGGCTGTGGCTTATGATTAATGATAGGGCCTCTTTGTTTGGTATAGAGCGAAAGCAAAGAGTTTCCACCAAAATTTAAAATATTATCAGAACTTCCAAAAGTTATGGAAAAATGTGTGTGAATTTACGTGTTCCCATTTTTCTATCGTGAAATTTTCAGAAGTCTTAGATTGAAAAGAGTCAAAGTGTGCAAGTTGCAATATTTCGATAAGGCAAAATGCAAAAGTCAATTCAGACACCCCTATATCTTAAAACATCATATCTTTAAGAACATACAAGTCATGGCATTCAAAGTCATTTACATGTTTTATAGTTTTTTGAATTAAGAGCCATAAGCCAAGCCAAAAGCAAGTGACTTTATAGTATCAACGTCTTACCTAGTTCTTCTGCATCCATGGTTTCTGGGACACTTGCCGAGTTTTACATGTTTTCATGGTTCATGCATTACGATTTTCATCATATAGTAGGACCTAAGATTCTCGATCTATTCAATCTAATGCATGGCATCGGCAAACTTGATGCTATAATGTTGTCAAAAGGTTAAAAGAAACAATTAAACAACTCAATGTTAAAATCATTTTACAGAACACTGTTGACAATATCTGCCCATCATCATGCATAATCAGCAACATAACGAAAGCTGGAGCTCCTCATACCTGAGCGGCAACAGTATGTGACCGGGTTTGAAAGAGCTTGGTGATACAAGCCGTGTTGAAACCATGTTCAGAAAGTCCTGATGGCAGCTCTCAACCCCGCGCCCTCCAGCTCCTACGACGACGGCATCGTACTTATGGTCGACTATGGTGTACTGCAACAAAAAAGCAAAAGACTATTTTACCTCCACAGAAACAATCAAGATCAGGACGTAATCAATTAACTTCGGCAACAGGAAATACAGCACGAAAAGAGGAAATCTCAACTGGATACCCTAGAGAGAGAAATTCATCCTCCTCGAAAACCCCAAAAAAAAGAAGAAAAAAAGATAGAGCCTTTACTTGTCATTGCACAAGAAAAAACTAAAAGGTACCGATCTACAACTCTAGAAGGGGTAGACGACGCCACGGAACAAGAAAAATCGTGAAATCGGATTCCACGCTCCCGACGAACCGCACTAACAACTCAGGAAAGACGTCTAAAACTCGAAATGAAAAAGGAGCATCTCAACTCTCCCTCCATTTCAAGCAACTAAAACGAAACCAGCTCCTTCCCCAAAAAACAAAAAAAAAAAACAAAAACTAAGACCCTAAGACCAAGAAGCCACTATCAACCGCTTCTCTTGTTTCTCCAGCAAAACAAGGACGGCAACGGTCAAACCACAAGCAACGAAGCTCCAAAATCTAAAACCCCCGGGACGGCCAAATAAGCAAACGGCCCGAGCTCCAAAAAACTCAGCGCGGAAACTAATCAAACCGAATCAAGCGGCGATTCATCCCGAAACCAAACCAAACCCATCGCAGTCGCAGTCGCAGTGGCGATCGCGATCGCAGTCTAGCTAGTGCTGCCGGGGAGAGGAGGAAAAACGAGGGAGCGAGCGAGGGAGGGAGGGTTACCGATTCCGGAGTGAGAAGAATCGGGAGACGCGAGATCGGGAGGGAGCCGCCGCCGCCGCCGGAGGAAGGAGAGCGGAGGCCGCGGAGCAATGCACCGCCACATCTCGGCTTTCTTCCCTGCGGCGATCGAACCACGAGCGGAACTCGCCTTCGCGAGGGGGATGGAAAGACGGTTTTAGTTACGGTGGGGAAAGGGAGGGGGAGATGGGACTGGGATTGCGGAAAAAATGGAGGCGATTCCGGGGACGATGAAGGGACTATCCCCTTTTTCGCGTCCTTCATTTTCTGATATATATATTTTTATTTTTTTTAATTATTTTTTTAAATTTTTGTTTTTATTTTCGGGGGGTGCTAAAGAGAGAAAGGAGATAATTAAGTTGAGTTGGTATTTTGGCCAAAAATAAAAAAAAGGTTGAGCTGGGAAAATAAGAATGGGAGTGCGTTTGTGCGTTAGTGACTAAATTGAGCATTTAATGAAAATGACGTCGCGCGGCAGACGATCTGCCTTCGACTCAAATCACGGGTCATATGAAAATCCATTTCTTTTTTTTTTTTTTCTTTTTTTCTTCTTGTGAAAGGAAAAGGGAAGCCTAAAAATGAGAAAATAAAATAAAATAAATAAATAATGTACGGTGAGCAAGAGTACAACTAGGAGAAATTAATTGCGCGGCATGGGAACCCATGTAGAGTTTTCGTGCTCAGTATTGTCGTTCTCGACTCGAAGGAGCTCGAAATTAGTAGATTGATATGATATCCGTTATCATCGATCATCTATATTCTATGATTCTGATGACATCAATACTTGGATTAATGCTAATTAGATATTACGGGTTCTTCGCTCTTATAAAGTCAACCGTACAAGAATTAGGATCATCTCTATCGTGGTCTCTGGAGAACATGAATTTTAAACGAAAGAATACTTAAGAAGTATTTAATACCTGCCACCTATAATGTTGAGATTTAGTTCGATGCAATTTCCGATCAAACCCTCGGGGTCCATCGGTTCAAAGGGAATTGGTTTTTAGGAAATTGTTTCTCAACTTTTTTAGCATCTGGACAAATGTAAAACTAATCAAATTATGATAGGCTTAAATTAGAGGAAAACGAATTTTCCTCCTAAGTAAAAATGAAATCACTCTCCCTAAACAACCAAACAAATAAGAGTGGATCATTTTCTTTAAAATTGATTTTCTAAGAAATTTTTTTTGAAGTTATCGATGAAACTAGTAGACCCACCCCCGCACTAATCATTATTCGTTAAAGAAGAAAGATAGATTCTAGTTTGCATGCTTCGTATTGTCATTCTCAAATCAAAGTATAGGAGCTTGAAATTAGTCTATTGATATAATATTTGTTACCATCATCCTCTATATTCTTATAAAGCTGATGACTTCAAGATCGATTAATGCTAATTAGATATTATAGGTTCTTCACTATTATAAAGTCAACTATATAAAAAAATCAAGATTAACTTTGTCAATATTCACTTAATGGTGAATTGTAGACGAACAATATTTACGAAGTATCTTGGTTATCGTTATCCATAAAGTAAAAAGATTTGATTCCCCTTTTCTAGCCGATTTCCTTCAAAGCCTTGGGGTCCCATCAACTCAAAGGAAAATGGTTTTTTCGAGAAATTATTTTTTAACATTTTTGACATTCGGATGACTAAAAACTAATTAATCTCTGATAGGCTTAGATCAAAGCAAAAACGAATTCTTTTCTAGTGAGAATGAAATCACTCCCCTATAAAAACTAAACAAATAAAAATCGATCATTTTCTTTAAAGTTGGTTTTTCAAGAATCTGGTTTCGAAAGTGATCGATCAAACTAACGAGACCCGATGCCCCGCACTGGTCATTATTCGTTAGCGAAGAGAAAGGAGATTCTAAAGGACCAGAGGAAGACACGAGGCCTGCGGCCCAAGGAGGCTAGAACAGCGACGGCTGGACCAATGAGAGAGCGTGGACGCTGGTCTTACGAACGAAATACGCTGATGCCTTCGGAGCCAAATGTAGTTTTCCGGATGGAGGAGTTGGCCACGTTGCCTTTGTCGTTACCGCTCGCTAGCTACCCCAAAAAAAGAGAGTTCCGTGTCGCTTTGTCCTGCCTTACCTAGGACTGCCTCGACCATGACTAGACGTAGTTATCCTGCACCAAATTGCTTGTCTCGTGTTTGTTGAAGACCGATCATCCGTGTCCGCATGTTGTGATCGTGCCGTGTCGCGATCTTTTAACATGTGAAATTCCAATCCGTTCTTGATGTGATAGTATGATTTCCGTAACTATAACTTATATTTAGGCATTTTAGATGTACCATATTGAGATATACCTAACAAGTTAGGTTGTTTAAATGAGTATGTTAAAGTATATCACGAATGCGTTAGAAACATAAATGCATGTGTATATAGATGGGTTTATTGATTCATGATGGGAAGACGATTAATCTCAATCCGAAAAAAGTACTTGATCACTTATTGGCTTTGCTTCCTCTTCCATCAATCCGGTGTAAAGAATGATTATGGAATCACAAATCTTGAAATCGTGATTTTGAACTCAAACTTTTACCAACCTCCACATCTGACCATGATTTTTTAAACCGGCCGATGAGCTCTTTGTTGTTTTTTTTTTTTTTTTGGGAATCATGGTATCTCTAGGTGCAAGATTCTGGATACTTCTTTGAAAAATCAATCTAGAAACTCAAAAAAATATTTTTAAATGACGGGGACATTTCAACATCCCTACTCACGTGCAAGTCAATATTAAATTGATTAGCATAATGGACATACTTGAGATCATACAAAACTTAATAGGTTAAAGGAAATCATATGTATATAAAAAACATATAAATCTAATTATCAAACATGTTGTTGGAAAAATATATAAAGATATATAAAATAATAATAATTATTTGAAATACATTACAAAAAAAGATTAGAAAATAAATGAATGCTCGACCGTGCAAGACCGTCCCATGATAATTCCGCTCCTCAGCATTTAAATTTCGGAGCAACGTAAAGCTCAAAGCGCTTATCCTCCCAAGCATACAATACTTTCATTTATACTCGCACCTAATATTATAAAGAAATAGAACAATTTTTTGTGTATAACCTAGCAAAAAGAAAATGAAAGGTGTGAGAACATATTGTATGTTCAAAGATTGAGGTTTAAAGTTTAATTTATATTTAAACAAGAAAAAGAGAGCCGTTAGGCCAATTGGTAATTAAAAAAGATGACCGTTATAAAATAATAAAAAGTTTATGAAGTAATAAATAAAAAATTATAAAGCTATTAGAAGACCCGAATTAGAAAGTCATTATATGGCCATTTAGAAAGCCGTTATAAAAATGATGATTTTCACGACGCATCATTTCTAAATATTTCAAAATTACTTGAAATATCCCAACAACAATCCAACATATTCTAGAAAGTTTTGATAAGAAAAATTGAATAATACTTGGTTATTTGACAGTAATGTATAGGAACCGGTGCTTGTAGGCTATGAACCAACCCTAGAAAGAATGAAATATAATTTACAAAATCATTGGTGAAATTTGAAACTTCTATGAACCAAGAATTTCTTTGTGAATTATAATTTTCACTAATCACATTACACTCCCACAAACTTTGTTATTCAACATGGTTTTGCGCTAATAGCCATGCACGGGTTTATTTATAAATGCTTTAGAGATTTTTGCAAAAAATTCTCATTAAAGCGGCCCCACTCCACACTTATATAAATAATTCCATCAAGTGTATTCTGCAGTTTACACCACCAATAATGGTTATGAAATTTCATTAAGAACTTAGCTCAACCTCTTTTTCTTGCAATTTTGCACTATTTTCACCTTAGGATGGACAATAATTTGTTTTTATAGTGCACTAGATCAACAAATGACTTGTTATTACCCATATATCACATAGGTTAGGTTACTATCATTGCCTTTTCTTCAGCTGGTTTGTCTCATTCCCTCAATGTATAGGTCACTAAGATTAGCCAAAGTCCATTTTTGACTTCATATAATTAATGGGCATAATTCCATCATTACAGCCATTTTACCATGTTATCCCTCAATCGGACGTGTCAATTTTTACCATTAAAAGTTTTATCTTTGCATGGCTATTGCCTCTTGGCAATCATGATGTATAAACACAAAATGTGTCATTTTCCAAAGGAATATTTGTTAAGAGTCTCTCAATTACTCGCCCCATTTTCATATGAGTTTGAGAAAATTTTTCTTTAACTCAAGAACTTGAATAGTTCACAATTTACCAAAGAATAATAAATATTTTATTCTCCTTCACCCATTGAAGCTTAGGAGGATAAGGCATTTTGTTTACACATCTGGTAGCACTTGCCTACCACCCATAATTTTCAATTAGCCACAACATTGGCAAGGGAATGACTACATCAATTACTTCATCAAAGCATCTAATAACCAAGTTGACTTTTTTTAGCAAGATTGCCATTTCCCCCACAATTTCATTCGATTGCTTTTATGTAAAGCACTTTCACTGGGTGAACATATATTTGCTAGTGGATTTTATCTCATATGAATCCAAGATCCGCCATCATCAGATCCTTATAATACAATGGAAAATCCATTATAATAAACTTGACAATAGTCACCCTTTAACAAAATATTTCACAAAAGATATCAATCTTATTTAATATAGATCTATGTTGGCTATGATGCAAATAAATAAAAATAAATTTCATCTCCACAGCAATCGACTAAAGGAGGTTAAATTGCAAAGCTCAAGAAGTCTTCAGTAATACCCAATACATGTTGGCACATAGCTCAAAGCAAGTGAGGGCTTATTTTCCAGAAAAATAATTACCACAATACGAAGTTTCAATTCATGGTCATGAAGAGACTATGACAAAACACAAAAAGAGTTAGCATACTCTTAAAATTACAACTCCCCCATATATAGATTAAAATAACTCCAAATAATCCCATACAATTAGGAGCTGAATTAGGGAAACAAGACAGAATGTCATTATCCCATTTACCATCTCAATTATCCATCGTCGCTAAAGATGCAAGACCTCAAGATACAACAATTAATTTTTCAAACACTGAAGCTCGATAAATGCTGTAAAGAGCTATAGAAAGATATAACTGACTTTTGAGACTCACAATTTCATCTTCATTATTCAAATGATTTTCTCTCTTAGGGTTTATACAAGAAAAACACATAAGCCACCAACAACTCAATGAACATGCACAACACTGTTTAGTGAGTGAAATAAAGACACTGAGAGGACATGGGAAAATATTGCCACGCTTGATAATCGATGTGGCTAATGTTCAATTAAAAATATTAACTTTGAAATAGAGCTATTTCAAGATAATCTCACGCTCATAGAAAAAAAAGAAATTATGCAAAGTCAAAATCAATGTATCCATCCACGTGCATGTTATGACTATATTGTCTTTTATATCTTTAACCATCGATAATGATAACGGTAAGACGTTAAGTGAGCAACAGTGTATTTCTATGACAACACAATTCAATGAAAGACTTTTTTGAAATTGTGAATTTGTTACTAGGTTCTTTAACAACCTCCCTTTATCTAGCAAGATTTAATAAGAAAATGTAATGTAAAATTGAATTTGATATAAAAGAACAAAAATGTCACTTTAGCTCGAAAGTAATTGAATATTTGATCCACACCCATTATTACATCTTAGTCATCAAACATATTGCAATGAACAACATCTCGAGAAAGCTAGTATGAACACCTAGAGGGGGGTGAATAGGTGTTTAAACTAAACCTTGGCAAATATATGCGGAAGAAAATAAACTTCGAGTAAAATAAAGAAGTTAGGGAAGAGAATAAGAACACAATATTTATAATGGTTCGGCTTAATCCAAGCCTACGTCCACTCTCTCACGCCAATAGCCTTCTTGGCTAGATTCCACTATGCAATCAATAAGAGATTACAATTTTGAGTGCAAACACTTAGTAGATCACATTATCTCACTAAGTCACTATTTTGGTATTTCTCTCACGATCACAAACGTTTAAGCTCAACAAAGACAAGTGTATGATCGAAGGTCGCTCGAACTTTGAAATTATAAATTCTACGCTCCGTCTCTTACTCGCTCATCGGTGCTTCATCTCCTTAAATACTTCTCTACTTCCAAACTAGCCGTTGACAAGATCCCGGAGAATTGTCTTCCAATATACCCATTGGACAACTCAGATCTAGAAGATTTGGTAGCCGTTGAGTGACAAAGGTAAAATCCCAAATTGATTCCGATCGCCCATACAAACGGAATCTTGGATTCCATAAGTAAAGCTTCTTTGTATAGAAAGTTCTTGTTTTCAATATCCAATCATCAATTAATTAGATTGAATCAATCAAATCAATCTTGATGTGGAATCCAAACTAGATCACTAGCCGTTATATGATTGGGTTTGAGTTACGTTATGTTGAATCTAGATGTAAAGTCTGAGCCATAGAGCTTTACAATCTGAAATCGAGTGTGATAGACATTAAATCTGGTATGAACATATACGCTTCGAGATTTAGCTTTAAGGTCTGTACCCGGTTGAAGATGTACATAGAGTCTCGTTTTCTTCGGTTCAAAGATTCACGTTCATTTGGAATTAGTCGAGTTAACAGACTTCGATGTAAAATGACTACACTAAAGTCTAGTAGTCTTCGTACTTTGACACGTGTTTCGAAATCTTCATAATATACTTTGGATATATGTTACGTTCAGTCTTTCTCCGCTGTCTTTAGACTTTGACAATATCATTTACATGTTCTATTATCTCGCATGGTCTATTATTTAACCATTAAACATGTTAGTAGCCTTTGATTTATTTTGTCATCTTCAAAACATCATAAGGGATTTCTTTAACAATATCAACTCAACATAGAAACACGAAATGAAAGGTAGCTAATTATACTCTAAAAACTAGAGAATACACTACAAGGCTCCCATGAAACGCTCGTGTGATTATTCTTTCACCTTCATTATGTTGCACTCATTAACCCGATCCAACCCATTTACTTTCAAAATGCACATACTAAGATATGAGATTTATAAGTCTACATAATTCAATCCAATCACCACCAATCCAAGCTTTATCCAATCCAATTGCATTTTAATCAACTATTTACGAAAATCCAGCAAAAACCAACCAACCCAACATCAATTGGGCATCAAAATGTTTATAAACAAAATGCAATAGGAATTATCCATCTATGGGTGGTTCAAGAACTCTATCAATTGGGTTGTGAGCATGCAGTTTGAAGTACCCAATAAACAGAATAGCTAACTATTCAAAATATAATATGATGTAGGGTACTCAACTAGATAGTATAGTAGAGATAATTTGGCAAATCTTGGCTTAATTAGATACGAAATGACCTGATGGTCCGACGCCAATACTTGGCTTCAATCAGTAAGGTGAGACGATCCAGAATTAATTGCGGCTCACTTAATGGACAAGACCCAACTTGGCAACATGTAGGCGATACCACGCCCAACAATGATGAGGCAAAGTGCTATGGTTTACTATCGCAACCTAAATTTCGGGTGCACCACCTAGCATTTAGGCCGATGGACTACTAATCTTAAACTAAGCTTCTCGCTCTCCCAAACTCATACCAATTTGTGACTTAGGTTTAAGTTTTTTAATGGATTTTATCTAGGAGTCGCCATTAATGAGTTTACGGTAGGCCAATTAGACAATTAAGTAAAATAACAGAAGAATTATTTTACTTCTACGAACCATAAACTTTGGGTACGGGATTTAATTACACTAGATTTTCTCTAATACCCTTTCGGTACCATTCATTTAGTTTTAAAAATTTTTTGCACGCAGTTTGGATTTAATTTTAATCTAAATCACTATTATGCAATGGAATAATCACATGGATGCTCAACCATTATTAAACAAATCAAATAAATTGCACCAAAAGAAATAAACGCACAAAGCAAGAAATTATTTTTGGGTTTTCTCTTATCTTGAAATTAGAACTTTACTATATAACATGCACTTTAATTACATGACCTAATTTTACTAACAAGCAATTTCTAATTAAATGAACCTAACATGCAAACTAATAGACATGCACCTCATATTTTTGTATTTTTTTAATTAAAATTCGTCATAAAAAAAAAAAACCTAACTAAATTGTCTAGAAAGAATAATGTTCTAATATGCTTTAAAGGTTAATTTGACTTAAACCCTATCCTACCTTAGAAAATTATTTTTTTCTTTAAAAAAGAGGTTATTAAAATGTGCAGACATTATCTAAGACCCTATCTATATAAAAAAAAAAAAATTATTTAGATCTAATCCTAATCTATTCCAAAAATTACCTAAACGTGCAATCTAAAAATGCAATCATAATTTATGAAACTAACATATTTTGATGCAAGATTTGATTTTTGATTTTTATTTTGATATTTTAGTGTTTTTCAAGACAAGCAATTAGCAGGCAGACATTAGAAACAAGACAATCAAGATATTTATCAAATAAATAATTAAAATAACTGAAAAAATAATATGTTGTCTCATGGATTAAATTAACGATTATTTTAACCCTAAATGTCACAACATATAAGAAAGTTCAAAATAATTAAAAATTTGATTTGAAATCTTACGGATCAAATTAATAATTATAATGATTTAATAACCAAATTCTATCGAATGCCCCAAAAATCAATATAATTAAAAAATGATCTAACGTCTTATGGATCAAATTAATAATCACAATAATTTTGGGCAAAACCCTATGGATAATGCTTAAAATATCCATAAAATGAACATGGACATCCAATGTTCCAATTAAATAATAGCAAAACTTGATTGAAAAAAAAACTAAAAATACTACCTTGACTTCTTTAAAAAAAAAAAAATGGGACTAGCGTGGGATTTGCAATCGATGATTTGCGCCGGGGATTGGGGATAGTGAGGCAACAACAGTAGGTTAATGTTATGTGCAGGGGCTCAAGATGGCGGAAGTGTAGCAACGAGGGATGCTCGGGGTTGCAAGCGTCGGTTTGTTGCAAGAGTTGGGTTATTGTAGTGAGTGGAAGTCTGCTCAGCTCGTCGTTGCAAGCATCAGTTCGCTACAGGAGTTGGGTTGCTGCAAGGAGTGGACGTTAGTGACGAGCGGTTGAGGTGCAACATAGGCGTAGAGGCACAATGGCGAGCCGCTCGGTGCAAAGCGTTTGGGGGTGGCAGCAACGGCATTAGGCGCCGGGTCGCGGGCCGCGTCTCGTGAGAAAATATTGGTTGCAACTCGACTCTAGGGTGGCTTCCTCCAAGTCCATTCACTGAGTGACACGTGTCGCTCGGTAGCCTAGAGTCTGAGCTCGTCCCTTTTATTTTCGAAAAGGGGCGCAGCAAAATTGACGAAAACTCGATTTTCTCTCTCCTCTGCACGTCTTGTCCCGTCTTGACGAAAAGGAACATAACTCCTTTGCGAAGGAAATATTTGGTGGGCTCCATCAAATATTCCCTTTGCATCTTCACGTTCCCACGAAAAGTTTGAACGCAACTCTCTCTCCCTCTCTCCATTGAACTGAACTCTATTCTTTGCTTTTCCTCCGACAAATGAGGGAGGCCGCCATCCAACAAACCGCACCGCCTTGAATCTCTAGCTTTCATGCTCGGCGAGTGCGGGTGGTGAGGGTGGTCTCGGCTATTTCGAGCTCGGTGGTTAGCCCGTCGAGAGCCTCGATGCGCTCCATTGCCGCTTTGCTCTTTGCCCTTCCTCTGGCGGATGAGGGAGGCCATTGTTCGATGAACCACACCGCCTTGAATCTTTGGCTTTTGTGCTTGGCTAGTGCGGGTGGTGAGGGTGGTCTCAGCTATTTCGAGCTCGGTGGTGAACCTGTCGAGATCCTCGGTGTGCTCTGTTAGGGAAATCTCTTACGATGTTTTGAAAATGACAAAATAAATCAAAGGCTACTAACGTGTTTATTGGTTAAGTAATAAACCATGCAAATGATAGAATATTTAAATGATATTGTCAAAGTTTGAAGACGACCAGAAGACTAAACTTAACATAGTATATTTAAATGATATTGTCTAAACTTAACATATGTCCAAAGTATATTATGAAGATTTCCAGACTTTTGTGTTAAAGTCTAAAGATTGTCATACTTTAGTATCAAAGTCCGTTCTACATCAAAAATCTGTCAACTCTAACAAATTTTAAACTGAACGTAAATGAAGAACTAGAAGATAGACTCTATGTTGAAGCTGAACTTATTCGACTATGTTCAGACCTTAAAGCTAAATTTGTTCAAAAACAGAAAATGTTCAAATTCAGATTGTAAAGTCTATTGCACTCAGACTTAGATTATAAAGTCTATTGCTCTAAAGCTTTACATCCAAATTCGACGAACGTAACACAAGCCCCAATCATATCACGACTAGTGACCTGGTTTGGATTCCACATCAAGATTGATTTTATTAACTCAATCTAATTGATTGACAATTTGATCTTGAAGACAAGAACTTTCTATACGAATAAGCTCTACTTATGGAAACTAAGATTCTGTTTGTATAAGCGATTGGAATCAATTTGGGGTTCTACTTTTATCACTCAACGACTATCAAATATTCTAGATACATATTTGTCCAATGGGTGGATTGGAAGACGATTCTCAAGATAATGTTCAACGACTAGTTTGGAAGTTGAGGAGTATTTAAGGAGATGAATGACCGATGGGCAAGTAAGAGACGGAGCGTAGAATTTATAATTCCAAAGTCTGAGTGACCTTCGATCATACACTTATATTTTGTTGAGCTTAAACATTTGTAATCATGAGAAAAATACCAAAAGAGTGATTTAGTGAGATAGTGTGATTTACTACTAAGTGTTTGCACTCAAAGTTGTTATCTCTTGTTGATTGCATAGTAGAATCCAACCAAGAAGACTGTTAGCGTGGGAGAGTAGACGTAAGCTTGGATTAAGCCGAACCACTATAAACCTTGTGTTCTTATTCTCTTTCCTGAATCTCTTTATTTTGTTCGTAATTCTATTTAACTGCTAAAGTTTGATCTTGCTCAAAGTTTGCTGCTCTTCAGACTCGGTTTCAAAAGTCTGTTGTTAGCGTGGGAGAGTAGAATCCAACCAAGAAAACTGTTAGCGTGGGAGAGTAGACGTAGGCTTGGATTAAGCCGAACCACTATAAACCTTGTGTTCTTATTCTCTTTCCTGAATCTCTTTATTTTGTTCGTAATTCTATTTAACTGCTAAAGTTTGATCTTGCTCAAAGTTTGCTGCTCTTCAGACTCGGTTTCAAAAGTCTGTTGTTATTCAGATTCAGGTTAAAAGTAAAGGTTTTCATTGTATTTTACATAATCTATTTTTACATCTATTCACCCCATTTAGGTGTTCATACTAGCATTTTCACACTCCATTGCAGCTTTGCTCTTTGCCCTTCCTCCAATGGATGAGGGAGGCCGCCGTATGACGAATCACGCCGCCTTAAATCTCTGGCTTTTGTGCTCAGCAAGTGCAGGTGATGAGGGTGGTCTCGAGCTCGGTGGTGAACCCGTCGAGGCTTAAATATATGATTCTACTGTATTTATTGCGAGGTTCTATTAAGTGTCCAAAATTAGTGAATCAATTGCAGTTGCTTTTATTACTCTGTTTCAAAAAGCTCATATCATACTTGATCCTTCGCTTAGCAAATTTCATAAACCAGTTGATAGTTTCATATTAACTTGAAGTTTGACTGGGTTTCCAAAAATCTAGGTAGGGAAAAGTTTCTGGAGTTAAATTATGGAGTTAGCATTGGAGTAAAATTCGTAATTTGAATTGTAGGATCGGCATAATCTTTATATCATCTTTTTGAGCTTTAGAGTTTCGAATGTCTATAGCAATCGTTTTTGTCTAGATAGATGGCTACGGCATTGAGAATAATCTCTAGCCACTTGTCCACCTCAATTTTAACGACAATCTATTCATTTTACCCGAGCAAGGGCTCTATTGTGTTGCTTCTACTAAAGACAACTCTTCACAATCCCCAAAAATGCTTAAGCTGAGGTCTTGTTTTGGTGGCAGAGCTGGAGTTTAAAGTTGGGACGGTGTTGTTTGAAATCCTTCTTTGGACTTTGGCGACCAAAGTTTTGAATGCAACTCTCTCTCCTCTCTCTATTAAACCAAACTCCTCTGTTCTTTGCTCTTCCTCCAACAGATGAGGGAGGCCGCGGTCCGACGAACTATGCTGCCTTGAATCTCTGGCTTTTGTGCTCGGCGAGTGCAGGTGGTGAGCGGGGTCTCAACTATTTCGAGCTCGGTGGCGAGCCCGTCTAAATCATTTTCTCTTGAACGTAAGTGTTTCTTTCTTCCTTTATTATTGCCATAAAAGGGTGTTGCACGTATTTGCCCGTAATGATGCTGTACGTATTTGCCCGTTCAGATACTGAGGGTCGTGCATGAATCTGCTCGCGCATGGCAGAGCACGGTCTGGATTCCGATCACAGAGCAGGCGAGCGGGTGAGCAGCGACTAGCTCCTCGATCTCGTCTGTTGCTTCCTTTCTACTAATTGGGTCGCGTTGCCCATTTTCATATGGACCTTCCTCTACGTGCCCTCGCCTAACTCCAACTATTACTCCTACGTCTCCGACGACTCCTCCAACTATGATAACAAGGGCAACAACAACGCAGTAGCGAAACCACCATCTTTTATGACGATTATAGCTACAACTCACATTCCAATTGATTGATCCGTGGGTTTCCTGTACGGTAACTTCCTCACCACCCAACCCTTATTTTGGTTTATGTTTTGTGTCGCTTTCTGTTATACGATAGTTTATGCATTTTCTCTATTTCGTTCTTTTTGTGAATTTTTTATTTTCCTTGAGGGAGGCACCGGTGGAGATTTATTGTATTTATAGTGTTTTATTAATATATATGGCATCTAGGTTTTCATTCTTGTTTCTCTGTGATTTCGTTTATCTTGGTGAGCAACTGGATTGAATGGGGTTCGATTAATTTGGGATTGGAGGTGAATATATCAAGTTTGGTTTTTCAGTATCGGTCTTGCTGATAATTGCCGTCTAGATTGGTGAAATTGGCTGACCGTATCTCCTACATTGCCTTACGGGGCATATAATAAGAACCACAATTGGTGGTCGAAATGGTCAATCTAGGTAGGTTCGAGGGAATGAGGCTCGAATTGTCATAAACCTCCTAGAAGCACCCCTTCTTCTCTCCAAGGAATAGTAAATTTTAGCAAAACCCTACTCAAAATAGAATGTAATAGAATAAAATAAAATGAATGATTAATATAATAAAAATCTCATAGAACACATGCTCCATTCTCCACGTCATCGAGAAACTAGCAATGGTATGTCCGAGTTATTCATCCATGACTCGAGTTTTGATTTGCGCTTTATCTCGATCAATTAAGTAAGGAAAATAATTTATCACTTGGGATTTACTTATGTTTAGTCACATGAAGTGAACTTTGCAATTAAAGTGATTTATAGTATCGTGTGAGACTCATATAGATGAAGTGTAATATGAATGATTTTTAGACAGTCTTCTAGTAAATGATGTTCTTTTCTTTGTTAGAGAAAAACTTATAGATGGGTTGCACATACCTACTTTTACCTATCTAAGTTTTTTTATTAGATTAAAAAAGTCTAGAGACAACTAAAGTAAAACTCAGATACACTATACATGTTCTATTGAATGATATATCTAATGCAACTCATATGGCGATATTATCTTGGCAAGTATAATTTGAGTATAAATTTCCACGTACAAATTATCGAATGGCAAAATCACAAGTAATTCATCGATAATACTATGTAAAATATATTTTGCTTTCTTAAGTAACGGATGATATTTTATTATGCTTGTAAAAGCACGATGCTAATTATTTTTTGTATTTTAATTGTAGCATGAATCTTCCCATCTTTCACATGTAGTACGTGATTTGAAAAAAGAATTTGAATTTGCAATGGGAATGGTATTTTCAAATGAACTTGAAGCATATGATAAATATGTGGCATATGCAATTGGCAAAAGATTTAAATTGAGGAAATGTAATATGTTTAGAAATAGTAAATGAAAACTAATTTGATGAACCTTTATATGTAATTGTGAGGGGTATTCGATAGCTTAGATAGTAAAGAAAATAAATTTTAGAGATATGAAATTAGATGTAACTGTCTTGCTCATGTCAAATTTAAAGTTGATAATAGTATTTACGAAATCATAGAGTATGTTTCTAAGCATAACCATCCATTTATTCCAGAAGATCAAAAACATTTGATTAGATATAGAAGATTAATATCTGATACTTGCAAAAGTGTTTTAGTTTGTCTGACTAAAGCTAGTATTTGATAGATTATAACATATAAGTTTTTAGCAAATGAAGCTGGATGAAGCAAAAACTTAAGTTTTAATTTGCGTAATTGTTAAAATTATTTGCAAACAAAAAGATTCGAGGTTGTAAGTGGGAAAGATTATCAAAATCTTTTAAATCATTTTCATTGCATGCAAATGCAAAACCCAATGTTTTCCTATGCTATACATATCAAACCAACATATATGAAATGATATGTGCACATTTTTTTGGGGTTAATTACCATTAGAAGAATACTCTATTTGGGTGTGTATTTTTTATGGACGAGACTGCATAATTATTTATTTGGTTATTTAATGTGTTTTTGAAGTTTATGGAAAATAAGGCTTCAAAAACAATGTTTACTAATCAAGACACTGTCATGGCAAAAACCTTTAGAATGGTGTTTCCAAATACACAACACTGTTTATGCACTTGGCACATTGGGAAAAATGCCAATAAAAACATCTTATATCTTTACAACAATTTGGATTTTAAGAATAAATACTTTTTAAGGCATATGTACAGATATAGATTGAAAAATGAATTTGAATCCACTTGGAATAGAATGAAAGAGAAGTGGCATACTGAGAATAACAATTGGTTTCGGAGATTATACAACATAAAACATAAATGAAGTTTTTTTATCATGATACATTTACTTGTGGTATAACATCAATTCAAAGAAGTAAAAGCACCAATAATATCTTTCAACATATGGCAAATAAAACATTACGTTTTATAGAATTTGTCAACTATTATGAAGAATAACTAAAGCGCATAAGAGAAGTGGAAAGTTAAAATGATTATGCCTCTCGTGGGAAACCCAAATCATAGATTTCGAGTAATAAGATCTTGGATCATGCCGCTTCAGTGTATACACGTACCATTTTTAACAAGTTTTATGCAAAAAATTTTGAAATTCTTTCTGAGCATATTTCACGTGTTACATTTGATTGATCGATTTATTTATATATTATGATGTGTATGAGAAATCAATGTGAAAATATTGTCAAATTTGATCTTGCGGATTTTTCAGTCTCTTATAAATGTAAATTATTTGAAGCAAAATGATGATTGTACCGTAATGCCTTGAAAGTATTGATTGAGAATATGTCGATTAGGAGCATTCCATCTGCTTATATTTTGAAAAGATGGACTAAATGGGCAAAACAAAAGATTATAGGTGATGAATCTCATCAAATGTTACTAGATTCATCTAAATTTAATTAATTTTCCACATTAATACAATAATCTTTTGAACTAATGAGTTTGGGAATCGAAAGCGTAAACACTATAGGAATAGTGTCGAAGAACATGGAAAATGCGAAGGCTTAATTATTATTATATCAATCAAGTGTGGTTATGACTAATGATACTAGTATTGATCATAATGAAGCCTCTTTTATGTGATATCTCGGTATTAGACCCCTTCAAAGAAAATGAAAGGAAATAGCTTATGGAAGGCTTAAAAGTTCAAGTGAGAAGAAGAAAAAGAATCCAAGAAATGAACACCCTCAATGCCAATAGAAAGTCAAGGTGAATAACATTATTTTAGTGAAATTTTTCGCTTATGTTACATGATATTGATTAATATATTTATTACTTTGTAATGTAGAGTTAGCTGTTCAAGTAACACCCGATGATATCATAATCCAAATATTTCTAATAATTCAAATCAGTTTCTACGTACTTTTTATCCTAATGACATTTGTGGTCCAATAGCAAATTTAAATTTTCATATGTATGTATATCTCTTAGTTCTCCATTTGTATTTACATATAACTAATTTGGTCAATTTTTACATAGATGCAACAGCCACAATACATTATAACACCGGGAACTATGAATGGATTTTGTTCATTCCTTAATGAGGTACTTAATAATTTAGTGTATTAATTTAGTTATGATGAATTGTGCCTTTTTACAACTATAAAAAAGTCATCATTTGCAGAAGTTACAACCATTATAATAATCTAATTACATTATGCTAATGAAGTTATTTATCATATATAGATGCAATCATCATACGTCATGCCACCGGGAATTATGAATAGATTTTCATCATTTACTAATCAGGTGCTTAATATGAAATCATATTTAATCTTAATGTCATTTCATCTTTTTGTTAGTATTGTAATATTGTCAATGGTTTCTTTTAAATAGATGTTGGAGTACCATAATATATTTCATGGAATTATTTTGAGTCAGGTACGACTTGCCTTGTGTTTTGTTTTATAAAATTACTTGAATCATATTTATTTTAGCAACTTATTTAGTAAAAATAAATTGATTATTTATTTATACATGAGTCATCAAACTCTTTTCAACATCTTGGGGAATGAATTAAAAATTTCTAAAAAAGTGCATATCAATTCGCCGAAGTAGTCATTTCTCGAGAAAATCAAAGAGGTATTTCTTAAGCACTCGCCAGCTCTATAAGTGCTTCTTTTTTGTGTGCTTGCGTGTAACTTATTTATTGAATCTACTAAGTTTAATGTCTTTTACCCCTAAATAGTATTACTTGAGAATCACACTGATTGTCTCACATTTTTCAAACATTGCAGAAATATAAGACAACATCATATTTAATTTTTTTTTTCTGTGTTTACTAATTGTTTACCGGTTCGAGTGGTAACAAAGGTGGGAGGACTTGACGAGATTACACTAGACAGTTACATATGCACATCTTCAAGTACAAATGGCAATAATGCACCAATAGTAAACCTTCATGTTTAAGTATCAAATGATGAAGATCAGTCCAAAGATGCAATAACCGTTTCGATAACAAAACTTGATGCTGGAAAATTAGTTCAACAATTCTTTCATAGTCTCATCTCGTCAAGATTAAAGCGGACTTTTGTTACTGTCGCCACTTATTTCATTTGCGTTGCATCGATAATTGAATACCCAAGCAAAGGTCTTGGCCTTTATGTAGAAGTCGCATAGTTCAAGTGAATTAATATGGTCATGTATCTTTCATTTAAGTTCTTTCATTTCTTAGTCTATTGTGATATTGCAAAACTCTACTCAAAATGCTATAAGAGAACTTTTGCCTTCAAACTACAATACTTGTAAACATATCCAAACAAAAGTGAGAAGCTACGCGAGATGTATTATATTTCTCCCTCACGTAATGCATCTTCGTTGAAAGAAATGACTTTATAATATATAAAGCTTCAAGTTTTCTAATTTGATTATGTGTTTCTTTTTTCTGTATTGGTTGATTTACAATAACACGTGCTTCAATTTTTCGTCATTGTGAAATGTCCTGAATAGTTACACAACAAAACTAGTTCCATAACGTCAAAGATGTTAAGGAGGAGCCAAAAATTTCCATAAATAGCGATATTATCTTTGCAAAGGACTATAATAACTCCCAAGTTTCTCAAAACCACCAACTTAGGGTGGGTAGCTATTAGATATGTTACTATCATATTAACTTTATTCTAAAAAAGAAGGCATTGTTCCTTAGGGTAGACATAAATTGCAATTTCGGAAAATCACATTTCTTTATTTGTCTAACTTCTTCACAATGAACTAGCATCAATAAATATAACATTAGATACCACAATTAATCCACCAAGCCATTTCAAGATCATTAAACCACTAACCCAAATCAATTAGGCTAGAAAACAAGCGTGCGTTCACATGTCTAACGACAAATAAAATTACCTAAGCTAGAAATATTAAAATTTCAACCACCTACTTTCTCTAGATAAGTGGTGCTAATAAAATAACAAATAATAAACAAACAAAAAGTAGTGAGGCATTTAACTTCTTCAGCAAATGCTTAATATCTTTCATGTCATCTTCAAGTTTTGCAGGCGAAGCCTTTGTGATAGAAGGCAAATCATTTGTAGGGTGACACCAGGCAAAGAATTCACATTTTTTATCCTCACAATTGTAGTAGAGCTTCTCTTTGTTGCTTGTAGACTTCGAAATTTTCATGGTAGCACGCTTGCCGCAATCACACCTTTTATTTTGAAAGGTGAGCCTGTTTGAAGTACCCTTACCCTTATTCACACTAGATGACGGCATGTTATACGTACAATATAACTGTTTTATTTCTTGTCTAATTGTTAATATGAAATCATTCATATTGTTCTTCATCTATGTGAGTCTCACATGACACTATAAGTCACTTAAACTGCAAAGATCACTTCATGAGATTATAAATTGGAGATAAGGTCACCCAGAAAAGGTGTAGCTTCATCGTACCCAATTTTTTTTAATTAATTAAGCAAACTAATGATATTATTCTTCCTTTTTATGCTTAACTAACATCAACCTTATAGAATTTACGATAAAAAGATTATCGCATCATTCAAATCTTAGTAGGAAAAAGTAGGACGATACACGCACAAAGAGAGAGCGAAATGTACCCATGTAACGTACCTAAAATTTGTGAGGAAAGCAGCCCATTTAATTACTCTACCCAAAACGACTTAAACAACGTGTCCAATAATTTACTTCACATATCTTTTGTACATAAATCATATAGGGTATTGACAAGTAAATTTCACACAGATTGATGGTGAAAAAGCATATGAGATTGTCAAATTCCTGTATTCTAGATTAAGCAAATTGAGACAAGCAGCAAACCACAAAATCGATCTCAAACCCAATTTTCAAATGCAAAAATACGCAGCTAAAAAATTCTATGCAAATTGAAATAAAATTAAACTTAGCAATATTCTTGTTAAAGGTAATGACAGAGGAAGCCTAGGCAGATGTAGACAACGGAGGAGATAAATGTGTAGTTTCATCCGATTTTATTTATTCTTGATGATGATATTCTTCGTCCTTTTAGAGCAGGGTTTTATAACATCGATATTGGTATAAAGCAATAATGCTACGTATAGTACGCGACCCGATGATACTTTGTAATGTAAAGTGCGTGACCCTTAGTATATGAATAGGCAAATACGCGCAGCATCATTATATGCAAATACATGCACCACCCTTTTATGGCAATAATAAAAGAAGAAATAAATACTTACATTCAAGAGAAAATGATCTAGACAGACTCGCTATCGAGTGCAAAATAGCCGAAACCCCGCTCACCACCCACACTTGCTGAGCACAAACGCCAGGGATTCAAGGCGATGTGGTTCGTCGGACCACAACCTCCCTCGTCTGTCGGAAGAAGAGCAAAGAACAAAGGAGTTCGGTTCAATGGAGAGAGGGAGTGCGACATCCTAAATTTCAGGTTTTGATTTCGATTGATATAGTTGGGCATTTCATTGACGCGCTTATAATTCTTTTCCCTAAACCGATCAACATAGGATAACTAGTCTATCGGTGAAGCTATTAAGGAATTCCAACGCATTAGACTTTAAAAATTAGACCGGAAACGATTACTCGACCTTGCAAATCTGCAAGATCATTATAACACAGTAAGATCGATTAGAAATTGGAGATAGGTTGACTCAACAAAGGTATGTGATTAAATGTGAGTGATTCAACCTAATTGTACAATTCTTATTGATCTAAGGCACTAGACCAATTCTTCTATCATTTTGGTACCATGTGTTTTGTATTTGAAACCTTGAGATCCCTATGACAACCGAGAGTCGCCAATGTGTTGAAGATGTCATGGCTTGAAAATAATCAACCACGGGTCAAATGCACGGAAATTCCTAAAAACTACTCGGTGGATTAGGATGCGCTAAATTCACACTAAATTGAAATTAACCATGAAATTGAAATCAAATTCAGAAATTAGAAATCCTATTATGTCACAAATCTTATTATGAACATTGAATTAATTTATGGACTTTAATTGACTTAATTGGAAAAGAATTGAATGGAATTAAAGAATTTAATGTACAAGATGTCATGCCATGGCGAGAAAAGGAAATCGCAAACATTGGAATAAGGTTGTGGGAGATTAGAGATTGGAGATAGTGGAGTATGACATCATGTGATGTCATGGTGGTTGAGCCAAATCAGAGGAACTTGACAAGTGGATGGTGTAGATTGGCTCTCAAAAAGCACCCATCAACATTATCTTCAACCTCTAGCTTCTTGGAAAGAGAAAATATGAGAGAGAAGGAGGATCCAACCGGTTCCAGCAAGCTCGACACCCTTTTCGTCCGCCACTTTGCTTGCTCCGCTCGCTTTCGCACCAATGGCCGCTCCTTCACCCGTCGCGCCATCACGTGCAGCCACGAGTCCAGCCTCTCGCTCCGCCGTTGTTCTACGTTCTCGGCCGTCTACCTCGCCTTTCATTAGCCACCGAGCCGACCGAAGCTAGGCCAGCAACCTTCACCTGCATGTCGCCGGAGTACACTGTTGCTGCCGCCCGTTCGCGCTCTTGCTCGCGCAGCTCGCTGCCAGGCGACTCAATCTCCAACGCCGTCCATTGTTGCCAGCAACTACTTCATCACACCAAGCCATCACGAAGCTACCATCCTGGCCGCTGAAGTCGATGCAAGTCACTTCAAGTCATCATTCTCCTCATTTCAACTATACCTCAGATCTCACCTTCTTGGCCTCAACTGTTAGTCATGTGTGTCAGTGATTAACTCGATTTCGGCCCCATTTTAGCTAAATACTTTCTAACTCGATCACTTTGGTCCGCCTTGAGAAAGTCGATCCCTTGCATCCCTATCGTTTGATTAGATTCATTTCATGACCCGGTGGGTTAGCTCACTAAACCTCAATTAAAGATTAATTATGCTTAGAGAGTTTTATTTTATGTTAAGTGTTATTAGGTGGTTACTTTAATTTATTTTAAGTGTAGATTAGATTAAGGTGTTTAATTAACTTAGAGTGTTTAATTTAGATGAAGTGGATGTTTATAATAATATAAGCCTTGATGTGACTCAAAGGAATTTAATTTTGATTTAAATAAAATGTTTCGAATTTTAGATTAATTAATAATATATTATATTACAAAAATGCTATTATAATATTATATATAATTAATTTGTGGAATAAATTTAATTATTTATTAAATTCGAAAATTTTGTCAATACCTTATATTCTCGAAATTTAAATTTGAAGATTCTTCTTGTGTATTTGGGTACTTTAAATTGGCTGGTTTTGATATTATAAATTGAGGTGGATTAAAAATATGGATATTATTTTTATTTAATTTTTCGAATAAATTTAATTAATTAATTATTTTCCGGAAATTAGGCAAGAATAACCCGATGACCGGAAATTTTACGTTGATCATCAAGTAGTGTAGTCAGATTTTATTTATTTGGCTTTATTTTGTGCTAAATTGATTTATGAGTGATTTTAAGGATGAGTCTCTAAATCAATAATCTTTACTATTAATTGAAAAATAATCGCAGATCGGCTGACAACGCCAAAAATGTTTTTGGTAGACCACAAAATAAATGAAAGTGATTTATGGAAATAATGAGCGATCAGAAAAAGCCTCTTTAAATCTGAAAGGTCGAGATGCACCAGAAAGTCATCAATATTTAAAGGTCAGTTGAGATCGTGAAGCCATTGAATTTTGAAAGGGTCGAATTTGGGATCGTGAAACTATTAAATCTGAATGTCAGAGCGGACTATAAAGCCACTAAAATGAAAGCGTCGAGAGTGGGACCGTAAGCCACTAAATATTAAAGTTACGAGTGTAGCCGTGATTACCACTAAATTTAGATTCGCTTGGAGGGTCGTGTTTGAGGGTCCCGAGAATCAATAGTCAGGAATGACCATGATGACCTCAATGACATGTAATCGACTGTCAATTAATATTTGAGTCGATCCTATAATTGAATTGTTTGAATTCTATTACCGTATATATTTGAGTGATATGAACGTGATTGAGTGATTTGAATTGTGCTAACTTGCAAGAAAAAAATGGAGGCGAGTTAAGTCCTCTATGTGGTGTGACTAAGCCACCCTTTGGTGTATTTTTTTTCTAATAAGGGTTTAGGAGGTTGAACTTGTTAAGACAATGTCTCATCCCGGTTGGGGATTACAATTTTAGTCCTTTATGGATCGACCCATCAAATTGTTTACAGTTGGCTCTTGAGGAGTTGCAAAGGTGAAGTCATGAGGATTAGAGGACGTGTCCGACTTATAAGTCATAAAAGGATAATTCCTTTTTAAGAACGTCTTTTGTAAACTTTTTGATCATGGCTCGTTTGTAACTTTTGATTTATGAAAGTATGTTGTGAAATTGAGCTTCGCTTTTCATCCTCATATTTTATTGTCAAGAGTTTTTATCGCTTCACTTGTGCATTTAAATGAATGGGTTATGACAAATGCCTAGGAACGTTGCATGTTTGAATGATCATGGTGGATGTTGGCGGCGCTTGGATGTTCGTGGCGTGGACAACCTCGTTTTAAGTGGTATCGAGCATGGTCTGTGTGGAGGTCAGGTCGATGAGTCATGAGATGAGTTAGTAGGAAGGTTTTAATATGTTGATGCATGTGAGTGATAGCTGATTGGTAGCTTGTTTGTGTGGTCACCGGATTCTAATGAAGTATTGGAATCATAAAACAAAGCGTCTATAAAGAAACCTATAGCATGAGTGACCAGGAGGGAATTCCCCGGAGGAGGTTGGTAGGACCTATATATAAGTGGGACACTCGTGATCGATACCGAAGCAGAGTAGGCCTGGACAACAGATGTGAAAGTACATGTAGATCGGTACTAGTATATCGACACCAAGCAATCCTAAATTCGAATGGGATTGTTCTGCTGATGTTTCTTGGGAACTCATTGAGCTAGTAGCTTAGGATCGAGCTGCCGCTTACTGCTATTTCTACTTGCCGCTAGTGTTGTAACCGTTGTTATTGCAACCTTCATTAAGGCCCAATCTGGAGTGTGATCAAGAACAAGCCATCGATTATCCAAAGTCAAAGTTGGGTTATTAGAGATAGAAATCAATTGGGGAGAAAGGCCGATGTTAGAAGAAAGGTGCCTTGTTTCATCCCACCTAAGAGTAGAATTGAAAAGTCGATTACTCAACTCGATTGATGTATGTTATATTCGTAAGAAAAGACATGGGTATCTGTGTTGTAAGAGAGAAGGGACTTGTTACAAGTGTGCTTTGTACAATCATCTGATCAAAGATTTTAAGTATATGACTAATGGAACCACAAATGTTTCTATCACCACCGTTGATAGAAAAGAATAGAGGAAACATGCTACTAGAACGTTCAAAGGGGGTACTTGGAATGGGCCCCGGTGTAAGGAAAGGATGCATGATGTCACTTTGATGGAGTAACTCACCGATTGTAGGGATTTGTGGAGGGAGGCATGAGTTATGGCCCAAAGTCAAAGTAAAAGGGGCATGCTTTGAATGTGGTCGCATGACCATTAGGTTAGAACTGTCCGCGTAAGTTCGGAGAGCGTAAACACCATTGCGGCAGATAAACGCCATTAGGATGGCTAGAGGAGCATAAAGGGATCAACCATGCATCGATCAAAGGAAAATGTTTTTAAGATGTTTTTATCGCAGCAGCACAAGAGAATTTTGAGTGAAGGTTATTAAAATTTTTAAATGCCGTGGTACTAAAGTAATAGAAATATGAATCTCATTATAGTTGTACTTGATGGGTTTACTTGGAAGTCACTTATAAGAAGGTTTGGTTCAAGGAGCTTTCTATTGTTATGAAGCGTGGAAGTGATATAATTCAGTTTGTTCAGTTAGTGTACAAAAGTTTTGAAAAGTTTTGAATTACTAAAGTTTCAAAAGGACCTTCAATCCTTATTATTTATCACTAAAGATGACCTAGTTCTGGTTATAGGTTGCCAACTGCATGGCAACTATAGTGAATATAATAGTTAAGGAATCGGTTTGGAGAACATAGCCATGGTACAAAAGTTTTTAGAGGTGTGTCATGAAGAATTGCCAATTCTACTTTAGAAAGAAATAGAGTTAGTGATTGAGTTAGCATTTAAAACAAAGCCAATCTCTAAGCTCCTTATCAAATGGCTTTGTCAAAACTGAAATAACTGAAGGTACAAATGCAGGAATTGTCGAATACGAGATTCATACGTCCTAGTACATCACCTTCGAGAATATCGTCTTGTTGTGAAGAAGAAAGATAGTTCGTGCATTTGTGGACGGGGACATTCTCCAAGATCGACTCGAGGATAGGGTATCATCAACCGAGGATCGAAAGAAAGACATACCTAAGTTAGCATCTACTCGATCACGGCTTAATTATGAGTTCACTATAATGTCGTGTGGTTTGATGAACACTTTCTAGCTATTCATATGGATTTGATGAACAAAGGTGTTTAAGGAACTTGGATCAGTTTGTAATTGTGCTCATTAATGTTATCCTGGTGTGTTAGAGAAAGTCTTGTTGAACATGCGAGACATTTGAGAATAGTATTTCAAGTCCTAAGGATTCATTAATTGTGCGTTGAGTTTAGCAAATGCGAGTTTTGGATGACTCGGGTGGTTGCATTCCTAGTCACGTGATTTTAGGTGAAGAAATCTTCATAGACCCAGCCATGGTGAAAGTCATTAATCAACTGGCTAAGACCGACTATAATGATAGAGATCAGAAGTTTTCTGGGTTTAAAAGGTATTTCGACAAATCATAGAAGGGTTTTAGTGTTAAGCGTCACCATTGACAAGCTTAAAGGTGAAGAAAAAGTTTGGGTGGTCGGTTAAATGCGAAGTAATTTCGAGAGTTTAAGCAGAAGCCGATTAATGTCTGCCGATTATTACCATCTAGTCTTGGAGGATACGAGATCTATAGTGATGGTCATTCAACGAGGAGTCGGGTTGTGTGTTAGTGCTTAAAGATGGTAGGGTTGTTGCATATGCGTCTCATCAATTGAGACCTCATAAGTTGAATCATTCGATACATGACTTATGACTCACATCCATCATTTTTGCTCTAAGATTTGGAGATGTTACTTGTGTGGAGAAAGATTCCGATTGTTCGAAGATTAGCAAAACCTTGATATTTATTCTCTCATAATGAATTGAATATGAGACAAATACAATTGGATGGAATTCTTGAAAGACTATGACCGTGATATATTGTATCACCCATGAAAGGCGAATAAGGTGCCATGCGCTAAGCCGAAGCCATCGCAGCGCACTGGTACTTAAGGAATGGACTTTACATGAGGAAGTAGAGATTCGGTTTTAAATTTAAGCTAGCCACCTTTTAATTTTATGGCTATGCTTCACAATTGAGCAAGAAGTGCGTATCGAATTCGAATGCTTCAACTGTAGATATAGAGTTTGAGAAAGTCGTGGCAAGCTGATACACATGTATGAAAGAAATGTTGATTTTCATACTTCTAAAAACAGAACATTGAGGTTCCGAGGACAATTGTGTGTATCTTTTGATTTGCAACGCTTAAAGAGGAGTTGGTCGAAGTTCATCGTATAGTTACAGCATTCATCTCATCGGTGTAAACATATCGGAATCTGCGCGAACATTATTGGTGGTCCAATATGAAGACGGACATCACTAACTATATTGCCAAATGTTTGACATAGTAGCGAGTGAAAACACAGCTTTGTAAATAGAGAGGACTCTTGCAACATCTCAAAATCCCTAATGTGAAAATGGGATTGTGTCACAAAGAGATTTGGTGACGGGTTTAACAAGGAACCACAAGGGTAATGATTTCAATTGAAATTGTGGTCAACAAATAGTTGAAGTCGGTTCACTTCATCACCATACGAAATGACCTTGTTTTGGACAAGCACGAGAATCATATGTGCATTAAAGATTTCCTCTGCATGGAGTGTCGATGATGATTACATTAGCCAAAGACCCGAGGTTCATGGCTATCTTCTAGAAAGGTTTGCAAAGTGCTTTGAGAACAGAGTTACGGTATAATAATGTTTATCATCCGCGGGCGATAGCCGGTTGAGAGAACATTTCTAGATTTTCAATGACATATTAAGAACATGTGGGTTGGTTTTCAAAAAGGAAGTTGAAAGGAACAACTTCTTCTAGTTGAGTTCAACATAAGCACGATTCACAACCAGAGTTTTCAAATTTGGTTACCTGTTTTATTGAGAACGGTCGGATGGTTATTTGAAGCAAAACGGAGTAGAGTGTTCAAACTTCAGTAGATTGAGATGAGGTTAGAGATCAAAAATCGCAGTCTAGAGTTGGTTCCAAAATCGCGATTCAATTGCAGTTATCAAAGACAGACCTTTCGTCATCGCTGAGAAAAGTTTCCCGATTAGTGTCATAGACCTTTTTTGGAATTTTAAGTGGGAAGTGTATTTTCCCTTGGTGTCGCGCTTAGTAAGGACGTCTAAATTCATTAAAGAAAGGAAGATGAAATGGCATTTAAATGGAATCCATAGAGGGTTCAAAAGAGGATTTTGGCTTAAATTGATAAAGAAAACAATTAAGTACACCATCGGCACCGTTAGCTAAGTGGTACCGGGAATGAAGAAAATAGGTTCAAGTCGGGAATTTGAATCCCGACCATTAAAGTAAATTAGTCATTGCTTAGTGGAAAAAGGGAAAAAATAAAACCAAATTTTTGCAAATCTCTTTTTGCAAAAATGGGCAAGAGCGAGTATTTTTGATTCAAAATGGTTTGGGCAAGATAGAAGTAATTTGGCAATATCATAAAGATAGAAAGAGCAACCAGGGAAAGAGGAGATTCGATGAGACGACCTGTGTCACCACCTTTTTGTTTAAGAAATGGGTAAAGGTTCAAATTTCGGGAATCTAAATTTTTATAAAATGGGAAGAGTTGTGACAAACTTGAATTTCGTGTCTTGATTTCAATCGATATAGTTGGGCATTTTATAGACGCTCTTATAGTTCTTCTTTTTCTTTTTCTTGAACTGATCAATCACGTGGGATAATTAGTTTATCGGGTGAAGCCATTAAAAAATTCTACGCATTAGACTTACGAATTCAACTAGGAACGATTGCTCGACTGTGCAAATCTGCAAGAGATCATTACTGACACAGCAAGATCGATTAGAAATCGGGAGATGCTTCGACTCAACAAAGATGTGATTAAATGTGGGTGATTCCATATAATTGCACAATTTATCGATTGGCACTAAACCAATTCTTCTCGCGTTTTAGTATCCACGAATATAGTATTTGAAATCTTGAAGTTACCAACAATCGGATCAAATCATGCCACGTGTCAAGATATCTTCGGCTTGAAAATACTCAACAATAGGTCAAATGCACGAAAATTCCTAAAAGTTACCCTATGACAGAGACGCTAAATTAGTGTCGAATTGAAATTAACCGTAAAATTGAAATCAAATTCAGAAATTAGAAGTCCTATTATGTCACAAATCTTATTAGGAATATTGGATTAATTTATGGATTTTAATTTGACTCCAATTGGAAGATTAATCAATTGAAGAATTTAATGTATAAGATATCATGTCACAAATGGAAGTTTAAAATCGTAACCATTGGAATAAGGTTATAGAGACGGAGATAGTAGAGTATACATCACGCGATGTCGTATCTGCTGGGACCAAATTGAATGGATCTTGACAAATGGATGGTGCACATTAGTCTCAAAAGCACCCATCAACATCATCTTCAACTAAATACTTAGAAAAAGGAGAGGAGAGAGAAGGAGGATCCGGATTGGTTCCACAGAAGCTCGACACCCCTTCGGCTCCGCCATTTTGCCACCCGTCGGGCCGATGGCCGCTTCTTCACCCGTCGGGCTTAGTCACGTGCAACTGCGAATCTAGCCTGCCCGCTGTCATGAATTCTCGCGTTCTCTACGTCTACCTCACCATTCGGTAGCCACTGGGTCCGACTGAGCTTGATAAACAAACCTCACCCGCACGTTCGCAGTACATCGTCGTCGCCGCCATTCGCACGCGTCACCCCACGCGCTAGCTCGCCACTCCGCCACCGCCCGTGTGACCTCGAGCCTCCAAAGACCATCGTCCATTATTGCCAATAGTCAAGCCACTCCACTGTCACTAAGCCATCATGAACCACCATCCCCGTTGCGGAGGTTCAGTACAATTTGCCCAAGCTCCCATCGCCCCTCCTCCGCCTCAACCGATCACGGATCCACCCATTTTTGACCTAAATCAGCAACAAGCAAAAATGGGTATTTAAGCTTGATTTTAGCGTTTTGGCTAGCTTCAACCCGATTATTGGCTTTGTTGAGGAAAGTCGGTATCCCGTTATGGCCCGCATCATTTGGAACGCTCAGCTCAAGCAATCCAAACAGATTTAGCTCACCTAAACCTTGATTAGAGGTTAATTATGTTTATAGATGTTTAGTTTATGTTAAGTGTTATAAGGTGTTTAGTTTAATTTATTTAAGTAAATTAGACTAAGGTGTTTAATTAATATAAACATTGATGTGACTTAAAGGAATTTAATTTTGATTTAAATAAATGTTTTGAAATTATTGGATTATTTAATAATATATTATATTACGAAATTATTATAATATATTATATAATTAATTTTCAGAATAAATTTAATTATTTATTAAATTTCAAAAATTTTGTCAAGACCGATATTAGACTCATACTGATCACATCAGTAAGTATTTAGATTTGAAATTGATGGTTGGATATTATAAATTGAAAATGACTTCGAAAAATATGGATATTATTTTATTTAATTTTTAATAAATTTAATTATTTATTTTTAAAATTAGTGATACTGACGACCAAAATTTTATACGCTGATTATTTCGTGAGTGCATAGTCCATTTATTTATTTGAGCTTTATTTTGTGCTAAATTGATTTATGAGTAATTTTAGGATTTATTCCTAAATTGAATAATCTTTAGTTATTAATTAAAAAAAAACTTAAGCATTGATCCTCAATGCAAAATGTTTAGTAGACTACAAAAAATGGTGAGATTTATGGAAAGAATTAGATAACCGTAAAGCAATTAAATCTTGAAAGAATTGAGTGGAATCGTGCCTAAACTTGAAATTGGCCAAGAGACCACAGATTAATTCTTGAAAGCCTCGAAAACCATTAAATCTGACATATAAAACCACTAAATATGGAAAGCGAGTAATCGCAAGCCACTAAATATTGAAAGTTGTCGAGTGTAGCCGTGATTAATTAAATTTAGATTTGGATTCTGATTACCTTATGACCTCGATGACATGATAATACTGAGCATTGATTGAGTGATTTTAATTCTATTACTTATGCTTGAGTGATATGAACGTGATTGAGTGATTTTAATTGTGCTTACGAAGGAACAGGCGATGAGTCCTCTATATGGTGTGGGTAGGCCACCTTTGGGTGTCTTTTCTTTTTAATATAAGGGTTTAGGGGTTAAACTTGCTGAGACAATGCTTCTCATCCTCGATTTATGGATTACAATTTCAGGTCCCTGGTGGATGGAGTGACCCGATTGTTTTGGTTGGTCTTGAGGAAAGAAAGAGGCGAAGTCAGCGAGGATTGGAAGAACGTGTTCGATTTGTAAGTCGTAGAACAATTCCTTTTTAAGAGCCGGTCTTTTGCAGACTTTGACTCGTAGGCCTTTGCTTGTAACTCCGTCATTTGGCGGAATAAGTATGTCATAGACTGCGGCTTTCAGCTCGTATTTACTTGCCGCCGATTTTATAATACTCTTCCGCATATGCATTTAAAATGAATGGGTTGGCGATGAATTCCTAGAACGCTGCATATTTGAATGGACCACAAGGATGTTAGTACGCTTCGATACTGGTAATAGTGATAGGAAGAGAGTTGCATTCAAAACTTTAGTCGCCAAATTCCAAAAAGAGACCAACAAGAAAGATTTTAAAAACAACACCGCCCAACTTTAAACTTCACTGCCACCAGAACAAGACCTCGCCCAAGCACTTTTTGGGGATTGTGAAGAATCGTCTTTAGCGGGAAGCAACACAAAGGAGCCCCTACTCGGGTAAAATGAATAAATTGCCGTTAAAATTGAGGTGAACAAGCAACTAGAGATTGTTCTCAATGCCACAGCCATCCGTTTGGACAAAAAACAAGCCTGCTATAGATATTCAAAGCTCTAAAACTCGAAAAGATGATATAAAGATTATGCTAGTCCTACAATTCAAATTACAAATTTTACTCCAATGCTAACTTCAGAATTTAATTCTAGAAACTTTTTCCTACCCTAAGTCTTTGGAAACCTAGCCAAACTTCAAGTTAATACGTATGATATGAGCTTTTGAAATGCGGCGACAGCGAGGAGGCGGTGGTGGTGGGGCTAGCCACCTAGCCCCCTTATTTTTTATTATTATTTTTTAATATTTTAACTAAATGTAATTTTAAAATTATTATTATTTAATATTTTAACTAAATATAATTTAAAATTGATTATTTTTTAGTATTTTAACGAAATATAATTTTAAATATAATTTATTTAATATTTTAACTGAATCTAATTTTAAATTTAATTTATTTAATTTTTATATTATTTTTTTACCACATCAGCCCCAAAACGATGCTTTTTGCATTATTTGGCCATGTCAATGTGCAAAAACAGCTCGTTTACCACTTCGCCGGAAAAAATGCCACGTCACCTTTTTGGCCAAAGTGACTTAAGCCGATCTGTTTTTCTTCGAATGTGCAGACTTAAGCCGTATTTTAAGTAAAGATTATGGCGCGTAAGTGTCATTTTGAGCAAAGTCATGGCACTTGAAGAGTTCTTTTGCCTAGCCTCACATATCGACAAGTGAACGTGAAATTAAATCATTTTTTTCTGAATAAAATTATGTAAAGCTGCTTCAATTTTCTAATTTCTTTGTTGCGTCCTCAAGCAAAACCTAACGGCGTCGAAGCCCTAAGATATTTTAGTTTGCAATCTGGAAGAGAGACGGATTTTGAGTCGGAGAGTTTAGGCCGATAGGCACATTTCTTGGCTTCGATCCCCGACCTAGGAAGAGAGAGCTCCCACCAAAGAATGTCAAGACTACTTGAATATTGTTAAGCTTAGTCCCACTCATAAACGATATTGTCCGCTTTGGGCCGAAAGCTACAACATTTTGTTCCTCTAGGCTTCATTCGATAAATGTCCCATTACAAGTTAGAACAAATATCATCACATATAGGACACTTCACCTCACTACACTCAAGCAATATGGGATTCGGTTCATTCTCTAAGCTTAGTCCCACTCATAAATGATATTGTCTGCTGTCTGCTTTGGGCTGAAAGCTACAAAGTTTTGTTCCCTCTAGGCTTCGTTCAATAAATGTCCCATTACAAGTTAGAACATATGTCATCACATATAGGACACTTCACCTCACTACACTCAAGCGATGTGGGATTCTATCTTAGTCCTCTCTTGCTCCGGCAATTACTCCCGCTCTTGTCAGACTAGGTCGTTATATATGTATATGTCCACACAGCTCATTACTCAAGAAAGACAAATGCGATCACATATAAGGCACTTCACCTCTTCACGCTCAAGTAATGTGAGATTCAGTTCATTCTTGCCCCCATCACTATCCTAGAGTCAGAACTACACTCTATCCCAATCCTTTCTGGCTCTGGCGATTACTCCTGCTCTTGTTGGGCGAGGTTGTTATATATGTATATGTCCAAATAGCTCATTGCTCAAGAAAAACTAATACTATAGCAGTTTGAGTTCTTGAAGCCCCGTGTTGGAAAACCTTTTCCCGCCATTAGGTCTCAAATTCCCTCAGACCCTTTGAGATTTATTGTGCTCCGAAGCTAATCTCCTATATTCCCATAATATCAATTAATGAAATGCAAAAACTTTCCCATGTTCAAATCAATCATCTACTTGAAAAAAGAAATTATGAAAACATTCTCCTTTTTACTTTCTTGAAATGTCATGATATCTTTTACGTTATGATGGTAAATTATCAACACGGTAAAATTCGAAATTATACTCCGTTTATTTCATATAAAAAATGTGACATTTCTAGAAAATGACAATATTTTTCGATTTTAGCTTAAACTTGAAAATGAATTAAAAAATATTTTCCACAATTTGGTGCAAAAAATCTAATTTGATTATCTTTGGGAGATTGACCAAAAAATTTGAATTTTTTTTTTCATTTTCTTTCTTTCCTTTAAATTTTGCTTCTTCCTCAACCGGCTTTTGGCCATTAGCAATGACCGGTAACTGGCCTAGGGCAAGGCTCCACCTCACCAAGATACGCATTTAACAAGTCTTCAGTATATGCACCAAGCAACTGCATCGAATAAAAATGCAAGGCAGCCGTATCGCTAGCAACCCTTAGCATATCGAACTCAAGAGCCTCCTCCTTGATCTTGCCTGATTCATGCCCTGCAACGGCCTCAAAGTCGAGCCCGAACCTCCACCAACGTCGCCATCACCAAAGCTAGCGCCGTCCACTGATCTTCATGTAGATGAGGTTGAGCGAGAAGAGCTTGAAGGCATGCTCGAGAAGGGGCTCCACGACCTTGCCGTAGGCTGAGTCTAGGGCAAGTATCGGGCTGCAGATGAGATCAATGTCAAAGAGGGAGAGGTCGAGTAGGGGAGAGGGAGTATTGGGCTGCGAGGCGGGACCAACAGGGAAGGCAAAAAGGATGGCCTGAAGCTTGTCAAAGGGCAAATTTGCAGGCAAAATGACGGGAATGTAGTATGAGGAGAAGAGAAAATGATTTCCTCTTTTTGAAAAGAGAATTATTTTCCCTACTTTTGAAGGTGTTTATCTCATTGATCGAAAATATTTTCTTTAATTAGCTTATTTTCTGTGAACTAAAGGTTTGAAAATCCGACAAACTTTTTTCCGGAAGTTGTTTTTCGTTTAGATTATGAGTATTTTATGAGGACATTAAAAGCAGAGAAGATGAAATGAAAAAAGACTAGATCCCGACTATGTATATAAAGAATCGGGCTCTGGTGGGTCGAATTGGATCTTTAACGCATTACATAGGCCCATCCTACTTAAAAAGGGCAGATACAGCGTTATCAAGCCGGGAGGATTAGACTCAAACTTAGTTTAAGGCAGCCCAAATGATTGATGGGCTTATTGAGCCCATCCAGTTACCATGCGTAACGCGCGCAATTTTGCTGAGGACTATGCTTTCCTCCATCTCTAATTGAAGGAAATTTCGTCTAACCATGTCTTTGATTGGTAAATTATAGGAAAATGGGCATCATTCAGATGGAAACTGAACTAAAATTTAAAAGCGGGTGTCATCCCAATTCATAGTTTTTGGATCAGAGGTACGGTTGGAGAAAATTTCCTCTGACTAGCGATGGAGGAAAACATTGTCCTGAGCAAAACGAATACTTTTGGTCAAGCAAAGCATGGTCCATGAAGGACAATAGTACAAATTTATGAATAATCCTAAATAATTTATAGATTACATAGTTGACCTCCATAGTTCGAATCTGTAATAAAGTACCCATCTTCTAAGAAATAAACTTGTCCATACAAACTGGTAGAGAAATGAGAGAAGTTCGTCATTGTATTTGTCAGAGTTCAAAAAATCCTGAAGCTTGTCGGTTCAGGTTCAATGAAAAATTTGAATTGAATCATATATAATTATTTTGTTTCCCTATCAATGTAGCATTTCAAAGGTGATCCGTTATTAATGTCTGCCCTAAAATAATGTGTTCAAGTGGATCTAAGACTTAAGAAAAGACAAGACTTCATGATTGCGACGAGATCTCATTCCCCATGGTAGGACCATTCGAAACTTGATAGCGAAACTCCTCAATTTCAAATTGGAGGAACTTTACACTCATTTAGCTGCTTATACTATTGCTTCGTTTTGGGCCAGCTTTGTTAGGTAAAAGATACTCCAAACGACAGAGCCCACCCATTCAAAACCCACCAAAGTTCCAAATCCTAAATCGGTGGACGAAGCAAGCTTAGATCAAGGCATCGATTCCTCCAGCAACGGCAGAAAGCGAAAGCGAACCTACCATGCAATGCCCAGAGAAATGATCGCTATTGTGGGTCATTCCAAGAACACCAAGATTCTGTCTTGTTGCCTGTTGGGTATTTCTTTCCGTGCAGGTGCATGGATCGTTAGTGGCTGCTGAGGCGTACGCCATCATGTGCGTTTTCGAATCGACTGGATGTCCAGGTTGCTCTTATTCCGAGCCATCTGCGGACAAGAGATGTTGCGGAAGAGAGAGGACCCGACAACTGGTGGCTTCACTCTAAAGTAATGGACAGATTTCCAAGGTCAGAAAGTCTTGAAATCTCGCATTGGATTCCATGATATAGTTCGTTCCAATAGTTCATGTCGCGTCATGTTAAAATTATTAATTTTGACACCCTAAAGAATGATGACGAGAACAAGAATTAATGAACATAGAGAGATCGGTGCTTTAAATGACTGGGTCAAAAGGGGAGGCAATGAGAGTAGCAAGATCACGATGAATCGCCCGGACCCCATCTCCAGATTCTGATGCAGAGATACAAGAACGTCGTCTTTTTTCAAGAAACTCAACCTAGCCTTATGTCTCTTCCATATTTGGAACCACAGATTCATTAACTCATTACTAAAATGGTTTGCAGAGTTGTCCTTTCATTTTACATTGCATTCTTATTATCCTTCAGTTTGATATATCAAATCGGGGGGCGGCACTGACGGGTGCCCCGTATGGGACAGAGGGAATTTATTAAAACGGGGCCCAAAATACAAGGGATATCTATCGGTTGTACCAAACAAAGGATGCAATGAGATTGTTAGTGAATGGCCAGAAAAGACAGGGAGGACTCGACTCCAAAAAGAACAAGACAGCCTTCATTGTCTTGCTTTTCCTGTTTGGATGTTTCTGCAAAGAAGCTTTGAGTGTCTCTCAAACTCGAGCTCTGTCGGTTCTACTGATTTGGGGCAATGTCGATCGGACAAGAGATCAAATTTGAGGAGGGACACGTTCACGTATTGTATTACTCTTCAATTTATTGGCATGTCAAGCAGTTGGCTAAAGGATCTAGGTTAAGCATATTACCGACTTGTCATTATCATCAAAATGAAGAGTTTAGAAATGTTAACACAAAATTAATTGTCAAAACTCTCTCTGCCCTGCCATCAAAACTATTGGGCACCCGGGCATCACTCGCTTGCTGATCTTTCTGTATCCGTGTGTCTGTGCGGTGTGCATTTCGCAAGCTCAATGCATGCCTCCATGCTAGCGTTTTGCAACCATTGCACCGTTTGTTTGCTTGGAAGAGGTCATAGGGCTCAGAGATTCTAGGCTTAGTAGACCATTCGGGTCATGGAGAGGAGGGGGAGAGGCGCAGCAACAAGCCAAAATGAACACAATATGCCAAAAATGAAAAAGAATGAATTTCAATTGAGGTGACCTTCTTCAAGGCATTGCAAGCCAAAATTTTCCAAACCAAGGCATACCCATGCGACGTTATATGAATCAGAACGACCTGCCAACCTTCTTTTAATAGATCACTTTGAATAAAGTCTGGCAAATCACTTCACCATTATTGACCATGCCACACCCTAGTCGACTTGAGAATCGAGTCTCTGTGAGTGAGACACGCTAATCTTTTCAATATAACAGCTATTCTCGCATTTGTTGTGTCCATCATTGGGAGAGTAGTGTCAGTTTTTGAATAATTTGTGTATGGATGACCAACATCAACTAAGATCCTCCAAGATGATGATAATCATCCCTTAATCTAAATTCTTAGCACAAATACCCCGACGTTACTCCCACAACTCGATTGTATTGACCCTTCTACATTTCTCACACTTCTCCCTAATGCCACAGAAACCCGCTTTTCAGCCTACATGAATACGAGAAAAATCGCACTGCAATATTCTCCCCCACTTGATTCCCGTGGTACACCTCTTTGCGTGCTATACTGTTACTTTTCCTTGTGTTTCTCAAGGATCGTCACTTCTCCTAGGTACTTACATAAATGTCTAGGATCGTCACTTCTCCCTATGGACTTACATAAATGCTAAACCCTTTGTCCAACAAAACACGCCTCTTCACTTCATTGTTTATTTCCCTTTATTAATGTCGTTTGCAAATCTCCAATCACTTATACTTCTTGGTAAGTGTGGCACTGAAAGCCAACGTGCTCCTCGATACTTTCTATTACCTACTAGGCTTTTTCCAGATCGTAGCACACTAGCGGAGGTTTTCGCTTTTTGATTGGAAACGCAGTAATCGATCTTCTCATGGCATCAGCCCATAAAGTGTGGGAAACCTACTCTTATACTAATTATCATGTGTTGAAACTTACTCTGCTGAAGATAAGCTCGTGGAAAGCCTGATGAGTCAAGACATCAGGTTAGCTTTCTTTCAATAAGTTGTCTCCAAGAACAGTTAGGCGAATCACATCATCAAATACCTTAACACCAAGAGTGGTTTATACATTGGGAGCATCAAGAGGAACATCAACTCCTAGACCAATTTGTGCACAAGTAACTAATCTCTTTCGAGATCCTCCAAGATGATAATCATCCTTTCTAAAATTACCAGCACAAATGCTTGAGCACTCCCACTACCTTGTTCTATCGATCCTTTTACATCTTTCACATTCACACTCTGCATCCATGACACGAAACCTCCTGTTTCAGCCTACATAGATATGGAGAATCCGCATTGCACAAGAGAGCGGTACAAGATATCATTATAGATATTACAAACTACTTTCAAATCACTAAAGTGCTCTCCTGTTTCTTTAGCCCTAATTACACGCATAGATTCCTACATTAGCACTCCCTAGATCTCATGAAATCTATGAACAAGCTAACAAGCTAATCACTAATCACTTTATTAGGTCTGATCCAACATGCCAACAAAGAAGTCTAAAACACCCGACAGACCTAATCCGGACAGCGCCCGTCAGGGCTAGTGTCCGCCCACACAGAGCTCGCCAGCGCAATCCTAGTCTTCATCTGGGCGCTCAGGTTCGATCCTCCGGCTGCCCCCTTCTCCTTCTGGATTCCGCATGCACACAAGCGGCACACACATTCGAGTCAGGTCCTTCCAAAACGGGGTCAAATTCGAGACATACGAACAAGAACACTTATGGGGGCAATGCACAGGACTAGTTCAAAAACCAAATGGCTGTCAATCACAATTCTTTACCCAACATCGATCTCTTTGCGTCCATCTACTCGTCCAGAGAGCTCCAGGGCACATGCAGGCAACCAAGTTGCATTCCAAAATGGACAAAAGGAAAAGGAAAACAAAAGGCAAAAGACGAAAGTAAAAAGCCTCATATCACATACAAATGAATAATCAACCTCTACATGGAGTTACCCATACAATAATAACATTTACAGAGCAATGGAGAGAGAGAGAGAGAGAGGGGCGGGGGGGAGTGTGTGGTGGTTTTAGGGATTATGTATTTCGGTGGGGATGTGGTCCAAGACGCATCACCATCAATCGCCGCACGACTTCTTCCGTGTTTTCCTTTCGTCATGTGAGAAGCTTTACACGTCGAGTTAAGTGAAACAACTCGCACGAAGCTGCTGCGAAATCCAAAGAACTCAAAAATCCTATCGCTCACCGACCGCGAGGCACTTTTGCTCTTCTTCATTCCCTTCCTTCCTATCTGTATCCAGCACGTGAACACCACCCACAGAACCTGGAGGCTGAGAGAGAGAGAGAGAGAGAGAGGTCTCTTTTGGAAAATGATTTCTCGAATGAATTTCCTTTTTTTTTTTTTTTTTTGAGAGGGAGGAGAGGTGAAGGGGTTTATAGCAAAGTGTGGCCCTGAACTCTGATCGGCAAGCCTTTAGGGAAGTCGACGAATGGGAAGGCGAAGGCCTCGTCGGGCTCGGCTATTCCCAGCTGAAGTTGAGTACCAGATGGTGATAAAACCGCCATCTCGAGCTTAGCCAGCCGGGATCCCGCGCAGAGCCGCGGTCCTCCGCCGAATGGCAAGAAATAATTTGCATTTGGACACGTTGAAGAAGACGCCGAAGTTGAAGTCGACGACTGTCCTCGAGGATTAGAAGCGCATTTGTTCTGCATAATCAAGCTAAAGCATATTTACAATGAAGTACATTATAAAAACAAGGAGAATATCTACATCTTTTGACCTAATAACCTAGGAGCCCTAGTCTTAACACATAAGACTTCCTTAAAACGTGCAAGAGAGAGACAGTACAAGTAGTATTAAACATAAGACGCCTAAAAACTAACAAGCAACGAGGTTATCACAGCTGGAACATCACATAGGTCGTGTGCACATCAATTACGGACCCACCTATTAAGGGTGCTTAAACCTAACGGCCCTTATTCATCGGATGCACTTGCACCTAAGAATCGTGGTAGGATCTAGTGTTTTCTTCCCCCAACTTCAGCGAGTTACTAAAAAGAAGCTAAAGAAAAACAGCCCAAATGCAAAATGCAGACAAGCAGATTGCTCATGGCATGTAAAAAAGAAACGTAACATGGTAAAGAAAATAACTAGTTCGAACCAGACATGTCCATAGGGATTCAATTGGCCGCATATTATAAATATGCAGGTTTTTGCTTCTCCCTTTTTCGTACCGTGCTTTTGGACAGCTGGTGGGAGACCAATTCATGTCGAAATGGTCCATCCACACTTATTGTCAATCGAGTACTTCGTCTTTATCCGTGCCAGGATTCTCAAAATTCTCATGATGGCCAAGGAAGTCCCCCACGGTTTTAAACTCAGTGAAACACGGGTGCTACGTTAATTCATGCAAACTTAGACATCGTAAGCAACGAGCTATTAAACAATATGCATGAATTCCTAAAGTTCACCAATCCCTCCAGTCTGAAGTCTAGATTTGACCTCTTCTTATGAAGGAAAAGAACGGCAAATCATGAACGTGAAGGAATCTTCGACCGTAATGGGTTGCAAATAGAAAACAGTTTGCCAACGCATGAAACCCAAGATCCGAAGGGAAATGAATTGAGGACGGCTGGCTGAAGAAGGTGCAACCAACCGGGAGGTGGGTCGATCATTGCGGACAATGATTCGCGCCATCACCAGGGATTTACGACTTAAAACAAAATATAGATCTAATTCACCATCGAATTGAAACGGATCAAATCGTATCTCTTCCAATCATGGTCATGTGGTAGTCACTCATGATACCTCTAGCATATGACATTTATCCATATGAAACGAAGGGTTGGGATCAACTCATGTCAAGGCTAGGTCCAACCAAGGCATCACCTAATGAAATATCTATCATATCCCAACTTAGGGAGCCCTAAGAAATTGGCCTACTATCCATCAATCAATTTCCCGATGGGAAAAATAAGAGGGCAAAAAAAAAAAAATCTAACCTCGATTCACATTTGAAAAAAATAATTAAAAAAAAAAAAAAAAAAAGCTAGATGTCACGTTCGAGAAATCTCTAAGTCAATTGACACTTAAAATCTGACGTCGTCATCTATTCATCCATCTAAATCGACCAGCATGACAGAACTCTTATCCCTTCAGATGGAATAGAATTTCCTACAATAATTGACAGGGTATGGATGTATCGATCGATTCGATTTAGACGAGACAAAAGAAAGAAACCTAGAAATTTCTCCATCTGTGAATGGGTCGTCGCGTGAGGCTTTTTCACAAACCCTTTTCTAGGCACGAACGGAAGGGAATTTTCCAATCCTCTATGGACCAGCTCGCGACGTGGCGGGCCCGCCACCGCAGAAAAGATGGGAGAGATGGAAGAAGGTTAAAAAAGGCGAGCGAGGTGCACGTGCACGTGTGAGGCCCACGACCCACATGGGCTTCACTATCTGTCCCAACCCATCGAATTCAACCCCCTCTCCCCCCTCGCACGTGCGACGTGATCGATCGACGTCGCCGCGGGACCCCCACCCCCGTCCGTACAGTCCGTCGGAAGAGGCTTGCTGGCGCCGGTGTCTTTACCGTCCCGGAACCCTTCCGACGACGGCTTGATATAAGCGCGTCTTCAGTGAGACAATGATAGTAATTTCGCCAGTGAGTGATTTTTTGAAAAAAAGGGAGGAGATTTAAAATGGTCCGTGAAATTTTTTCTTAAATATTTCGGGAAAAAAGTTGGAAAAAGTTCGTATGCATTCGACCCTAGATGAGCACCCAAAGTGAATTGGAGCAAACAGATAGGGTCATTTCCATGCTCCGGATGTTCGCATCTGCATTTCGATCGAGCAAACTTGACGAAAGATTGGAAGGACTAGCAATGAAATTCTGCACCCCAAAATTCAATTGCCCTTTCAAGTCTACAGTATTCCTAATTCTTTTTACCAAAAATTGGATTTAAGTTTTACATTTTTGGTACCATGGAAATTTTCAGAAAATGTATAATAAGAGTTCCCTTTCGGTTCTGAGAGCTCTTTTCATACTCGGCTTCCGTTTTTGAACACTCTAGTATTATACGGGTTTGCACCCCTTAAAATTAGCTGTTTCACGACCCCAACAAAAAGAAAAAGAAAAAATTGGCTGGCTCTATGAACAACTGCAATCTTATCTTAGCTTTTCATTTGTCTAGATCGATAAAATCCAAGAAAACAGATAAATAAAACGACATAACATAAAACCCAAAGAGTGAAAGATCTAATAGGCTTTAAATTATTATTATAACTTATTATATGAATTTTCGGTAATGGCTAAAGACTTTTTGAGTTTAAAGATAACGAGACAAAAATGAATCTTTGCCAGGTACAGGGGGTTGGAAGAAAAGTCGATACTCATCTACTTCACGCAATCGCGGAAACATGAAAGTCGAATCGAAAAACAACAGGAAAACACGATCGAATCCAAAGATTTTAATAAAAAGAGACAAATCAAAAGAGCTCAATTATGGAAGATAGCGATTTAAGCCGCGCCCCACTTTCGACGATTTTCGTCTTTCACTCTGACCCTAACCCACGACCTGATTTTGACTAGAAGTCCTCCCAATTATGACTCGTGGGATGAACGTAAAAGCCTGTCCAGTCTATAAATT